>PVKM010023844.1:0-20894 GCA_004027735.1 Carollia perspicillata
GGGGTTTTTTTTTTTTTTTTTTTTTTTTTTTGCGAAACATCAAATCATCCAAGTGGTTCAGTCCCCCTATAGCCCAGATTTGGTGCCTGGTGATTTACAGCTTTTCCCCAAACTAAAATCACCTTTGAAAGGGAAGAGATTTCAGACTGTCCATGAGATTCAGAAAAATATGATGGGGAAGCTGATGGCGATGATAGAACTGTGTGAGGTCCCCAGGTGCCTAATTTGAAGGGACTGAGGTGTCATTGTTCTATGTACAATGTTTCTTCTATCTTTTTCAGTAAATGTCTCTATTTTTCCTATTACATGGCTGGATACCTTCTGGACAGACCTCATACTTGAAAGTTGCTAATAAATCTTAAAACTTCTTATACAAAAAAGGATAACATTGTGGGATAATGCATGTGTCAAGTAACTTTATTGTGGTAATCATTTTGCAGTATGTATGAATATCATTTCTTGTTGTACGCTTTAAATTTACACAGTGTTATATGTCAATTATATATTCATAATTTTGGATAAAAAAGAAATGCTGACTTCAAGTGCAGTTTTTGAGATTTGTACTTAAAAATGTTTAAATCTACTTTTGAAAAGTCTTAACTATTATTTTGTTTGCCTTGCTCTTGAGGTCCATGGGCAACTTAGATAGAGTACAGATATGGAAATCCTGAATAACCATAAACAGTGTTTTTCAACTTGATAACTTGGACCTGGCAATTCTTTGTTGGGAATAAGGCATGGGGATGAGAAAGGCCCTCCTGGGCAATGTAGCATGTTTAGCATCATCCCTAAGTGATTCAATGCCAGTAGCAAAACCCTAGTTTTGACAACCAAAAATGTATTCAGACATGTCAAAGTCCTCAGAATGGGTGATGGTGTTGGTAGTGACAAATTGTCCCCCTATTGAGAACCATGGTCCTAGAGGATATTCTCACAGAAACTAGCCTGAAAATCAATGTAAAAATTCCTTTTCTCTGTCAGAGCCCAGCTCAAAACTTGACCTTCTCTCACAAGATGTTTTTGATAAGATCTAAACTCATTATCTCTTCATTCTACTTCCTATTTAGCATTTTTAAACCTTTGTTTACAATTTCATAAACACTTCTCAGGTTTTTGTTGTCTTTGTTATTCTTTTCATATGTATATATTATTTATCCTAAAAACCTCCTAACTTTTTGGAGGTTAGAGGCTATTAAAAATTCATTTAATTTCATAAAAATGTAGGCACTGAAGCAAGTGTTTATTTAACTAACAAAACCAAGTATAAGAATAGCCACAGAAGATCTTTGCTCACCTTATTGAGTGTGAAGTTATAAATCAGCATGCAAAATATTATTCAGTAAGATTGCTTCCATTTTTCTCTCCTTTAACCGTGGAAGTTGGTGAATTTTGTTAGACGAATATTATTGCTTTTCACTCCAAGGGTGCTTTGGAAAGTTTTAGTATTAGTGAATCCACCTATGTTACTGCAATAGAGAAAAATAGACATGTGGGTGTTGTTTTTAACTTAGGCACAATAGATTGTGTCTGAGAGTGAGCAGAGGTTATTGGTTTCTAACCTGGTCTTAATTTGGGAAGTTAAATTATACAGCTCTGAAAATAGGAGTAGGTAATGGAAAGACAAGCACACTTAAAATATGAAAGACTTTGGATGTGATCCTCCCCTTTTCGGCCCTGGGAAGTCCCTCTGAAGTCACAGGGAGGTCCCTGAACTCAGCTGGGACAGGAGCAGCCTCGAGACTTCCATGAAGACATCCACTTGGATGGCTGTAAAGTGGGGCTAGTGAACTCATTCCTAATAACCAGTCAACTCCTTTTAGTTCATTTTCCAGGGCAAGATTAGATCATGTTGGAAACATCACCAAATAACCTTATAAAAAGAGATGAACTCACTCTCAATTTTCATCAGGTTTTGAAGCAAAACCATAAAAACCACTATCCCACCTCAGGCTACTGGAAACAAATTTGCATCTCATTCTCAGGAACAGAAATATCTCCCAGCAAATATTTCAGTGAGAGGAGAGCCTATGCTTCTTCCCTACTCAAGAAGCCCACCTTGTCAGTCTTTTGTTCTAGAGACTCTCGTCATTGCCATATATGCCAGATGAGGTTTAAAAACACCTGGGGGGTTTATGTTCCCAGTTTTGTGGAGATATAGAGCTCTTCAAATTTCTTCTTCCAATAATGATTGATTTGATTCCATTGTAGCCATTTCTCCAGTTAGCCCATAAGAAACAATAATATTGTTTTCCAATGGACAGATACTTCTTAGAAAGGTAGAACTCCCTAAATTATGTAGGCAAGTGTGGAATGGAAGGTGGTGACAGCTTTTGCTTGCTAAGTGTCATGAAGACCAGTGAGTCTAAAGGACAAAGAATATGTGACTAGATATCTATGGGTTTTTATTCATGCTAACAATGCTTTACTGACATTTAATTTACATTCAGTATAAATATAAATCTTTAGCATACAGCTTGATGAACTTTGACATATGTACATCCCTTCTGCCACTCAGGTTGTAAGGGACATTTCCATCATCTCAGAAAGTTCCTTGGTGTTCTTTTTGATCAATGCATCCATCTTCCCTCCAAAGTCAACCAGTATTCTGAATTTTTATCACCATAATTTAGGTTTTTTTCTTGAATTCATACAAATGGAGTAATATACTATGTACTCTTTTGTAATCTGGCTTCTTTGGCTTGGCATACTATTTGCGAGATTTATCTATGTACTGTGTGTATTCATTCTTTGTTATTATTCATTGCTGAGCTGTACTTCATTGTGTGGATGTAACACAATTAGTGGATCTATTTTCCTGTTGTTGGACCTGTTGTTTTTCTAGTTTGGAGCTCTTGTGGATAGTGATGGTTTTGTAATGGGGTGCATCCAGGGCCCCCCAAAGAGGGATTGTAATGGGGTCCAGAACTTGGGGTGTCCAGGAAATATGAAAATATAGAATATCCTCACCCCCACAAGCCTGAACTGGGGAATGGAGCACAAGGAGCAGGGCCATTGAGAGTTATTTTGCATATCAACAGTTGGCCAGCTTCATACCTGATATGCAAAACCAGTTATTTTACATGTCTATAACCGCTGGCTAGCTTCATAGGTATGGTAAGTAGCTGTGGCCATGCTTGGAGCCAGGGAGATGGGAGTGACTTTGAACCATGACATAACTGGGAGTCAGCTCCCCCTGGTTACAGCACTTGCATGAGAGCTTGGAGTTGGTTTACTCCATGCCTCCGGGCCCTGCCTGCCCAAACGAATTATGGCAGCCAAGAAAGGCTGGAAAAATACGGGAGTGCTGGCAAGTGTAGCCTATTGTGGGAGGAGTCGGAAATGGGGTTGCAGAAGAAGATTTGTTCTGGGATTTAAACCCGGGCACAGCATCCATGTGGGGTTTTTCACCATGAGGTTTTGGGGATGAACCATGCTGTTTTGGGGCTCCCTTAACCACGTGGCTTAGGAAGCAGGAAAGCAAAAAGCAGCAGCCATGCAGAGCTCTCTGAGCAGTTTGGAAGAACACAGGAGAGACATTGTGGGAAGGAAAGGGGTGAAAGGACTCTCACTGGTGGGCCATGTGAAGGTGCCAGGTGGGTCTGGTTGAGAACTGGAGATCAAGGCAACACAGCTGATGGTGCTGGGAACCTCAGGAGGCCAGCCAGCAGAGCATGGATTAATGGGAAAAATCAAGAGCTAGCCAAGCCACAGATTTCTATCTTTTTTTTCCTGAGAAATGGTACCCCTGACTGGCCTGACTGGGCAAAGGGTGGGGGGAAGGAAGGACTGTGTGTGTGGCAGGAGGTGTTTTAAGGGACTTTGAGTATTTAACGGTGACATTCCACCATTACCCTGAACCAGTATAACTTTTGAATAAATAGTTCCTTTCCTTTTCACCAAACTCTGGCATTGAGAGCCATAATTCTAATTCCTAAGGGTGACGGGCAAGGTGAACCTAGTACAGGGAAACCCTAGGGGAGGGGGAGTCCATTCGGTAACAGTATCTTGTCGTCCCTGCCATGGGTCTGTTCTGTAATACTCTGGGCATTCAAGTATGTACATACAAGTCAGTTTGTGGAATACGTGCATTCATTTCTCCAGAATAAATGCCGAGGAGTGCAATAACTAAGTCGTACAGTAGGTGTATGTGGATTAACTTTATCAGAAACTGCCAAGCGACTTTCTAAAGTGCCTGCATTGTTTTACGTTCTCAAACTAGCAATATGTAAGAGGTCTGGTCTCCACACTCTCACTACACTTGGTATGAGCGTTTTTTTCCTGATGGACATACAGTGATTCAGTACATCTCCAATGCCCATTCTATTTTAGATAATAATATCTGTGGATAAAATGAAGAAAACTCAGAAAGGAATTTTAAAAATGTATTGAGATGGGAAGAGTCTCATTTGCTGAGTCATCTCCTACATTTTGTTTTAATTGACTTGTCCTACTTTCCTTACTTGTAAACTCAAAAATGACTGTTGGTTGTTAGTGCTCTGCTCCAACTCTAGAGTTCTAACTGTCTTTTTTCTCTTTCTGCTCACAGCACCTCAGCTTGTTTTGCTCCCCAGTGGATCCACGTTTGTTCAGCCTCTCTTAAAAACATTCCTACGCACTGGCCATTAAGTTATATTTTATAAATTCTTAGACTAGCTGTTGTGTTAGTAAGTTTCCTGATAAAATTTGTTTCCAATCAATTCCCATTGATAACAAGGTTCTGACTGTTAATTAAAAGATGATCTGTCTTTAACTGAGAATATATCACACAAATTGTATTATTCTGTTATTTCAAATTGTAATTCTACAGAGTGAAAAATAACAATCACCTTCCTTAATGATGTTTATGTTTTGTTTTGAAATAAGTTTAATCTACATAAATCTTGAAAACTTAACAAAAATTCTTATATCCGCTTCAGGTATATTCTTCAAATTTTAATATTTTGTCACCTTTGCTTTAACTTTAGTTCAGTGTCTTTTCATTATAACCTCGAGGAGAGGTGCAGCAGGAATTCAACTCTTGTTTATATCAATTAGCCTCTGGTAAAATTAGTTTCTTTATGTGTTGTTTCATTAAAAGTTACAGAACCTGATCACCACATTAAGTGAGAACTTCCAGTATTTGGGTGGGCCCTATGTAGTAATCTCATGGGCCTTTTATTTATTTATTTTTTATTTGCATTTTGCTTTTTTAATGGCCATTTCATATACAACATATCAATCTAGTTTTTTAAATTTTTTTAAATTGTATTTTAATTGTTATTCAAGTACAGTTTTCTGTCTTTTACTCCCATCCCAGTCCACCCCCCCAGTGCTCCCCACCTCCCTCCCATTTCCACCCACCTTAGTTTTTGTCCATGTGTCCTTCATACTTGTTCCTGTTATCCCTTCCCCTTTTCCCCCCAAATTCCCTCCCTTCTCCCCTCTGGTTACTGTCATTCTGTTTTCTATTTCAATGTCTTTGGTTAGATTTTGCTTGCTTGTTTGTTTTGTTGCTCAGGTTCCTGTTAAAGGTGAGATCATATGGTTAGCTGCTGACTTCTCATGGGCCTTTTAAAACAGGAGAGGAGGGGGCCGAAGAGTCAAAGAGAGGAGGCATGAGAAGAAATCAATTGCCATTGCTGTCTTTGAAGATGAAGGGGGCCACGAGACAAAAAGTGCAGTGGCCTGTAAGAAGCCATCAGCTTCTTACAATCAGCAAAGAAATGAGGACTTCAGACCTAAAACCTCCAGAAACAAATTTCTGCCAACAACCTGAATGAAGGAGGAAACAGATTCTCCCCTGGAGCCTCTGGAAAGGATTGCAGCCCTGCAGACACCTTGATTTTGACCTGGTGATACCATCAGACTTCTAACCTACAGAACCATGAAATAATATATATTTTATTTTAAGCCACTAAGTTTATGATAGTATTTATTACAGCATAGAAAACTAATACATAGAAGATGTGCACGTATATGTATATGTGTATGTACATATGGGCCATGGGCCATCTATGCACAATTTATTACGTATTTTATCATTCTTTCATTCTGGCTCTCTTTCTCTGCATTTTTCTACCTCGTTTTTGTTTCAGTCCCTTCCTACCATGTCTTAGCTTTCATATATATAGTCATATATATACATATACATAAATAATATTCGACTGACACAGCCTAATGAGTAAGTTAAACTATTCCCATGAAAACCAAGAAGATAGTAACATGGTAGTAGAAAGCCAATAAACACAAATTAGCAGCAGCCAATCTTTGAACTTTTGAAAGCTGAACTCCTAACCTTTCTGTTTTTTGCAATGTTTTTGCTGCTTCCTTAGGGGAAATCACCTAAAATGATTTTGACTTGAGTATTACATAAAATATCTTCAAAGAGCTACTTTGCCAAGCCACACATAACATGCTAATATTTTTTTCAAATGACTTTAATATAGTAATCAGTCTTCTTAAAAAATAGCATATTTTCCCCTATAACTTGGCTTCGTCATTGAAGCTTGTGGTAAACATAATTAAATAGTCTGGAATAGATTTGAATGCTTAATGGCATGCTGGACACAAAGCCAGTATTTCTATTTATAGGTGAGATTGGTTGGTTGGGCAGGTATCTCAAACTTTGTGTATTTATCATATTCTGCAGAAGTTTGTTTATTTTCATAAATAAAACCATGTTTTAGAGTGATGAGTGGGGCATACTATATGAATAAATCTTGGGGTGAATTGTCTATTAACCATCAGTTTATAGTGTGTGTGTGTGTGTGTGTGTGTGTATTTCTCTGTGGATATATCTAGATTGTCCTCAGGAGATCAGTACAGTCGATTCCTATTTAGGCATATGTAGAATTTTAAAAGCTGGAAATGGGAAAAAGTGGAGGGAATGGCAGAGGCAACAGTAGGGGCTAAAGTAGAGATGAATGAAAGACAATATATATTGTATTTGTAAGGAGCAGTCTGAGGCCCCTGAGCAGAGTTCGTTGTAGAGATTAGAAGTTTTAGAATGTGGGCGCTCTACTCACTTTTTCTGAGCCATTCACAGCCTCATGCCACCAGCTCCTTAACTGCATTTTGTGAGGGCACTCTAGGTATTTTGTATGTTGTATTTTTCTAAGGATCAGTACATTTCATATAAATTTGAAACTAAATTTGATTAATACTTTCAATCAAATAGAGTCTGTAGAGATATCTCCTTCTTTCTGATGTTGCTAATTTTTGCATTTTCTCATAATTTTTGTCAGAAGTTTATTAGTGTTTTCAAATAAATAAAGTTTTCTTTGTTGATATTTCTCCATTATGCGATTATTTATTTCATTGATTTGAACTTTTGCCTTATTATTTCTTGCACTCTATTTCCTAATTATTTATTTAATTTGCTGTTATTTTTAATTCCTTGACATGTGAACTGAGATAATTGATTTTCAACCATTTTCCTTCTTAAAATATGTATTTGCAAAAGTTTATAAACTTACCTCAGGAAAACACATTAACTGTATATAGCTCATTTCAAGATATTTACTGATTTAAAAAAATTATTTTGTCTGTAGCCTATGGAGTTATTTATAAGTTTATCAGTTAATTTCCCAATATTTGGATATCTTTAATATTCTTTGTTATTCATCAGTTTCAAACAATACCATTTTTGTCATAGGAAAATATTTGTATTTTTTTAACCCACGAAATTTCTTAAAAATTTATTTATGAACCAAGTTTTCTATGTGCAGTTTTAAAAAATGAGAAAAATTATGTTTTATCAACTTTGAGTGCATTGTTCTCTATGTACCAGTTAGGTTAACTTTGTTAATCATGGTGCTTACTCTATATTTTTGCTAATTTTTGTTTGCTTTTGTATCAGTTACTAAGGGAAGTGCTAAATTTCTCACAATTTCACTTTGTCTTTCCTTGTAGTTGTATAATATTTTGCTTTGTATTTTCAGGCTGTTATTAGATATCTTGCACATTAAGGATTGTTTTACTCTCCTGAAGGATCAAACTCTTTTGAAATATAAACATCTTTATTAATCTCCAACACCACTTTTTACTTAAAGTCTAGTTTGTCTGTTAGTATCATTATGTCACCTTTCTTTTATTTACAGTTTTTAGGATATACATTTTCTTTACATTTTCTCCTAAGCCTTCTCTATTCTTATATTTGAAATGTGCTTCTTGTAAGCAACTATAGTATGATTTTCTTGCTATTTTTTAACCATTTTGATTATATTTGTTTGGATTATTTAATCCATTTATATTGAATGGAACTGTTGATACATTTGTTTTCTATCTACTATTTCATCATTTATGACATGTTTATCTTACCTATTTAATAGTTTATGATTTTTTATCTCTGCTTTTTTGCCTTCTTTGGAAAAGTCAAGTTCTTTTATTAATTTATTTTCACCTTTTTACCGTGTTAGGTATATATTGTTAAAATAACAGTATAAATTTTTGATTTATTAGAGTCTATTGGAATTTATTTTGTTACTACTTATCAGTTATGGAAGGACCTTAGAACATTTGAACTTTAGCTATCTCTTTACCTCTTTTTTGCTATTTTTTCAAGTATTTAAATTATATATTTTAAATGCCAAAAGATATTATTATTTTATTTGTATAATCAATATTCATTTATGCTTACCCACATGCTTACCATTTCCCTTGCCTTTCAATCAATTAATTTTTATGGGTTTTTTAGATAAAGATTTTATTTATTTATTTTTAGAGTGAGGGGAAGAGAGGGAGAAAGAGAGGGAGAAACATCCATACGCATGAGAAACATTGATTGGTTGTCTCTTGCATGGCCCCAGCCAGGGGTGTGGACCACCACCCAGGCATGTGCCCTGACCAGGAATTGAACCATGACCTTTGGGTTTGCATGAGAATGCTCAACCCACTGAGCTACACTGGCCAGGGCACTGATCTTTATGTTTTCATCTAAAATCATTTTCCTCAGTCCCTTAGAATTCCCTCTAACATTAGTATTAAATGCTTAGTGCAGATGTGCTGTTGATAAAAAAATACCTGGGTTTTTTGGAAGTATTTTCATTTTGACTAATTTTTTAAAGAGTACTTATAGAATAGAATTTTAGGTTAGCAATTATTTGTGCACTCTGAAGTTGTCATTCTGTTACATTTAATTCATTATTTTATCTGACTCAGTTTAGTTTTCTCTGTGTTCTTGGTTTTACATCAATTTTAACATTATAGACCTTGTGATGTTTTTCCTTGTGTATTTATCCTTTTTGGAGTTCACAGCTCTTCTTGAATCTTTGGCTTGATGTCTTTCACTATTTTGGAAAACTCTTAGTCAGTGTGTGTCTCTAATATGCTTCTTCATTAGTTTTCTCTCCTCTCTGGGACTTCAGTTACATGAATTTTTTACTGAGTCCTATGTATCTGTTATGGTCTTTCATGTACTTTTATTCTGCTTTGTTTCTATGCTTCAGTTAGGTATTTTTTACTTCCTATTTTCCCTTCACAATTTTCTATGTTTATCTTCACCTATGTTTATGTGTGAATTGCATCTATTGAGTTATTTTCTTCAGTTAGTGTGCTCCTCAGCTGTAGAATTTCTATTAAGTTTTTGATAGATCCTACATATCTATACAAATACTTCATTTTGTATTTTACTTTTCTTAAAAATATTAATTTCAGTATTGAGAACTCTTGTGGATTTTTAATAACTTTTTAATTTTTATTTATTGATTTGAGAGAGAGAGACGTCTATTTGTTGTTCCACTTATTTATGCACTCATTGGTTCATTCTTGTATGTGTCTTGCCTGAGGATTGAACCTGCAATCTTGGCATATCAGGCGATGCTCTATCTAACTGACTGAGTTACCCAACCAGGACCAGATTTTTTAATATCTATTTTTTCTCTTGGTGTTTAATAACTTGGTCTTGTCTTGTGTAAAGAATAATTCTTGTCTCATGGTATACAAAATATTTCAGGAATTTACAAATGAACAAGTATATAGATAAGGTCAGGTGATACTAGCTTCCTCTAAGACAGAATTTGTGTTTGGCTTGGCAAGCAGTCTGGAGAGACTTGGTTAAACTTAAACCAGGCTGAGATGGGGTGGAGTTGGCTTGGGCTTAGTCTTTGCAACACTGTTTTTTCATTTTGTTTCTTATTTTTGTTCTTTAAATTTATAATCAGGATTAGCTACAAGATTTTTACCCTGGATCCTCACCTGAAAGTCTGTGATGATATCAGGTCTCTTCCTCCTTGGTAGCAACTAATTTCTGAATTCTTTCACCCATCCTTGGAGTTTGCCTAAAGCACTCATTGTCTTCTTGGTCCCTTTGCCACCATTTCCTGTTAAGTTCTCCATCACCTAGCTTTCTCTCTGCTTGGATGTTTTTGTCTTTGGATCAGAGACTAGGTCCCGTGTAATGATATAATCATGAGGTATAGATGCCTGTCTCTTAATCTCCAGAAAACTCGCTCCTGCATTGACCATGCATGGTTCTAAAGCCATCCCTCCTCCATATCTCCTCTGGGACATCTCTCCATTGAGTTTAAAACTTTTCACGAAGAAAAATAGAACTTTAATATCTCCTATTGCATACCTCAATAAAGTATCGTAAGCATTTGATTTGGGCATATTTTAGGAAACTATAGCATGTGTTAGTATATTATATTTGATTAAACCATGGAGAAAATAATATTTGTTAATATTATTACTAAGTAGATAATAATATTGCTCCTGTATGAACATGCAATCTGATTTTTAATATCTTGAAGTTAAGGCCTTTTTAAAAAGAGTTTAATTTTCCTGGCTGAATAGAATGGATTTGGTATACACTTAAATGCCTGTTGTAGTTTAAACTTAAAATTTAACAAATTTAAGAAAATTATGCGGAGGAATTTTGCCCTATCAGCAAGGATTGCTAAACTTCACACATGGAGAGTAAGATATGTTCCTGAGTGAAGGAACTGAGTGGTTTTTAATGACCTTACATTGCTAATTATTTTCTATTTACTCTCCTACATTTCTTTCCCACACTACTTTTTCCTGCTTTGTACCCTGTGGAGTTGACTCTTTTTTTTTACATTTTTTATTGTTGTTCATGTACAGTTTTCTGCCTTTTCCCCCCACCCCTCCCCACCATCCCAGCCCTCCTGGAGTTGACTCATAATCTTCATCACTTGGGTTTTCTTGTCTCTGGCTTCCCATTAATGTAACCAGTGAGAATCTAGTAAGAGGTAGAAGGATAAAGAAAGAAGCTGGGAAATTTCTTCTCAGTTTTCTTCTTCACTTTAGGTCAGCGGCTCTAGCAACAATGTGTCTTTCTATGAATATAGCTTCAAATTTCTATGGACTCTGGGGTCATCAGTTTCTCCCCTTGCCTCTTCATATTAGGGATAGTAACGGTTCTCTGGGTGTCTGCGTATCTTCTTGTTGAGTCACTGATTATTGGCTACATTCTAGTTGTAGTCCATTCACTGAAGACTCTAGTGAGGATTACAAGCAAAAAGAAGATCAAAGAATGAAGGACAAAGGTATTGAGGGTTGAAAGGGCTTGGCACATTCTGTGAAGCAGTATAAACCTAGTGAGCTTGAGTAGTGAGAGCAAAAGGGAAAGTGGCAGGAGACAGGCGTGAAGGAACAGAAAGCTATAAAATAATGCAGGCTCTAATAATAGGTCAGGGTAAAGAGTCTGGATTTGAATTTCAGTGCAATGGGAGGTCACTGTAGGTAGGTAACAGCCACATTGGTTGAGGACAGTCTTGAAGCAGGCAGACCATGCTTATGAGTACTACTAATTTTTCACAAATTATGGTGCTTTTGGAACATGTTGGCAATGGAAATAAATGCCAGGCCAGGAGCTGGAGATAGAAACTCCCAGGTTAACTCGTTTATTTTTTTCATTCAATTGATATATGTTCATTAAATGCCCAGTTCATCTCTAAACCTTGTGATGAGATGTGGTAATGGATGTCATAGATATTAAATAAATTCTCCATAATTCTTCTCTATTATCAATTTAGAATACAAGTTTTTTTATTATTACAATAAAATGTCCCCAGTGACTCAAAATGTCACTTATTCCTATTTTCAAATGTGTGTGTATATGTGTAGGTGTGTGTACCTGTAATTTATGCAATCTTGTATTTTTCTGGATTACCTTTGTGTTGGCTGTAGTAAGGCTGGGTATGAATGTAGCTAGCTTAAGACTCCAGTGGAAGTTTACCCGTGAAAGGGAATATTTTCCCAACTCTGAATTCCCTTTGTCAGTAAATTAGAAGTTGGTGGGAAATTCCAATCCCGTGAGAGAAATGCTGACATTAATTTCTGTAAAATATCTGGAACAACCGATGTTACATGAATCAGACCCAAACGGGTCTCACTATAGGATACACAAAGCTCCTCAGAACAGGGGCAGAAGCACAGGCCCGTGCTAAAAGGAAGTCAATCAAATGTTTTCTCTTTTGAACTGGGAGTTTCCAAAGAAATAAAGTCACAAGGGTATCCAGTACTATTCTAGACTACAAGGCAAGGCAGAAATTTATTTTCCTCAGTCTTTAGAACCTTTATGTCCTAAATCTTCAATCCAAGGCAACCTTCTGTCATTTACCCTGTAGAGGCGATATCTCCCTGCAAGAGTGGCCTTTCGCCACCCCGCTTCACCCTGACACGTTAAAAAAAATTATCTCATGTTGTTGAGCCAGAGAGGTAATGATAGAGAATAAACCTAATCAGTCTTGTTTAGAGAGCCTAATTTGTGAAAGTTTAGCAAAAGACATTATATCAGCTAAGACTATATATACAAATACATTCCACTCAAATCATAATTTACCTACTGTACTTATAATGATAGGTATTCTCTGTCTACTTGAAGTTGATTTTCAAACAGATGAGCTTTAATTTAATGGATTCTCTTAACTAGCTGCGCTGCTTGCTCTGTTTTCTGATTCTTTGTGTAGCATAATGAGTAACTTGATATCGGCCTCATATTTTATGAGCACATAATTCATCTCAATTCCAGATGCAAGAGGGTTATTCCTGCTTGACTTCCCAATGTCCTCTCCACAGTCTCAATTAGATGATTATTTAACAGCCAGTTGAATTCCCAGACCAAGCCATCAAGGCCTAGATCTTTAATTACCCCAACTGTTTGTTCCAACATGTGGCTTTCAAACATCCTGCCTGGTCAAGTTTAATTGAAAAAAGATGACTTTTCTATCCTGAGACAATTTTAGGGCATAGAATATCAGCAGTGGCTCAATGAGATAACAAAACATTTCTAATATATTTTTACCTAAAATATCTATTCATTACATCACATGTGTGTATAAACTCTGTGAGAATAGATTCTCTCTGTTATTGAAAATATTGGGAGTTCAGTTTGCCTGAAGGCCAAATTCTATTTTTAATCATAACTTAATTCGATGAAGAGATAAAATAGATATATGGCACATTAAAAGATTGACACTTTCTGGTAGAAAACTGTTAGTTCAATTTGATGTTGCAGCCAATAATTTATTTTTTATTTTTTTAAATTTTTTTTATTTTAATTGTTTTTCAGTACAGTTTTCTGTCACAGCCAATAATTTTTTTATTCCTCCATGAAGTGTACAGTTATCCTGAAGATGAAGGATGGCATAACAGACACAGAGCATCACGGGGAACTTTTTTATGGTAGGAAGAATAAATATTTAGCAGTATCTTAGCTCTTCGGGAAGTGATAATATCTATCCCAGGATACGGCACATCAAATGAAAGTGTTACATAGTTCGAAGGCTGTAATAGACTTCCTTATGAAAGTGCTGGAAAACTCCCAAAACAATTGTGGGAAAAGAAAAAAATAAAGGAGGGATTTAAATAATGCCAATCAGTTATTCTTTTGTATGGAAGAAAAGCCAAATAAGAAATGAAACCATTTCAAAGTCAGTTGAATTTAAGTCTCAAAAAACAAGAAAGGAGCTTAATCCCAGTGCCGGCCAGAATTCCTTTGCAAACCTGAACAAAATGCTGCTGTCTTTAACTTCTTTTCTCCATTTCTAAAATGAGAAAGACTGGACTTAGTTTCCTTAAGAATCCTTGAAGTGATTAATTGCCTAATGGTTTCTAAAGACCTTTGAAATCCAAAGGGTTGAGATTTAACATATTAGTGTGTTTTCCTCCATGATTATTGCATTTATGTTCATCTCTTTGTAACAACTTCCATTCTCTCTCTCTCTCTCTCTGTCTCCACACACACATACACCCCCTTCAAATGTGCTTTACTGTGAAAAGGCTAATGACCAGCACTTTGGAAGAGACAACTGGTGTCAGATTTACTTTCTAAAATGTGACACTACCCTTTCTCTCTTTTTTTCATTTCTTTTTCTTTCTATTCCTTTCTTTCAGTTTTGTCTTCTTCTTCCCTCCTTCCATGACATACGTCATAGGTATAGAAAAGTGCAGAGGCTCATGTGAAACTTCCAGTGCATGCAGCTGTGCACAGATGCTGTAAAGAATAATGCTTAACTGAGTTTGTTGCAGATATATTTTAACAGAAATAGTATTACACATGGGTGGGGCTGCAGATGTGCTGCTTCTAAACTTCCCTTGCTTCTCTCCTTTTGGGAGTTAACCACTGTCTTCAAGATTTGTGTGAATCTCCTAATCAGGTTTTAAAAGTCTACATGGTGTTTGGGGGCTTTTTAATGTACATAAATAGTATGGTAGAGTATAGAATGATCTCCCACTTAATTTTTTATAACTCAGCAATAATATGTTTCAGATTTTAGCCAACCTGATGCAGGTGGACTGGGTTCATTAATATAACTGATGGATAATGTTCCATTAGGTACACAGTAATTTATTTATTTTTTTCCACATTGATGGATATTTATGTTGTTTTCAAAATGTCTATTAACACTTGTAATGAACACTTGTATAGCTATTTTCTTGTGAACAGATTTTCTAGACTGTACCTTTGCAGGGAAATCCTTGAGTTATAGGTAATCTTACCAACTAACCTCAAGATTTTTAAATTGTTTTCTAGGTTGTTTATAATGCCACCAGCAGATTATGAGGCTCATTATGTGTGCCAGATCCTCTCTACATCTTGAGATTATCGGTTTTCTTAATCATTGCTCATTCTATAGATATTATATGGTATCTTATTTCTATATATATATGTTTTAGGTATTGTTTGCATATAGTAAAATTCACCCTTTGAGTGTAAAGTTTTATGAATTTTGACAAATGCATACAATTGTGTAACCACAACCACAATCAAGGTATAGAACATTTTAATCACCCTAGAAATTTCCTTCATGCCTCTTTATGGCCAAGTCCTTGGTGCCTCCCATGCTGGCAACCATCAATAAGTTTTATCTTCTTATATTTTACAAAAGTTTGAAAATTATGAATACATAGCTGTGCATATTTCATATGTGCATTTTCCTTCTTAATTGTGAGTCTTCTGTTCATATCAGCTTGCAATACATTTGGGCATAAATAACTGAAATGCTTATATATCATTGCCTAAGTAGGTAGTTATTTCATTTTGTGAGCTAAGGAGCCCATGATGAGCAGTGGGCAAAATAGCACCACGAATCCTTGTTGTTTCAATCTTTTTTTTAATATCCATGATCCCTGAGCTACTGAGTTTTCATTCTCACAAATACTGCTTCATGGATGCAAGGTGGCTGACACACACTGGGCGGAATATCTATATTCAAGGCAGAAAGACAGGGCATGGCAGAGCCATCTATCAAAAGAGATAGAAGAATCAAGAAAGTGATTTTAAAAAGTCATGAACAGGTACCCCCTTCCGTCTTTTTGGTCAGAATTAGTTGTGCATGTTTTGGGGCAGGAGGCAGGGAGCATGTTCTGGGAATTTGTTTGAAAATGCATTGAATTTACAGATTACTGTGGGAAATAAATAAATTTGTATGTATTGGGCTTTTTTATGTATCTCAATCAAATTTTATACTTTCCCATGTACAAAAATGTGCAAAATTCTTGCACATTTTATTAGACTTATTCCTATTTACATTTACTTAACTCTCCAATTGATTCTACTAATTTTCTAAGGAATCTCCTTAATTTTTTATTTAGATGAATATTTAACCTATGAATAGTGAAAATATGGACTCTTCTTTTGAAATTCTTACCATTTTCCTCCCTTACTCCATCCCTTTCTCCCTGCCTCCTTTTCTTCTTCCCTTTCTTTCTTCAATCCTTCCTTCCTTTCCACATGTTTTGCCCCCTTTGACATATTTATTTTAATATTTCCAATCTATAAATTCTGGGTGCTATATTCTTAGCACTCTTTTTTAAAGTAGTTTCAAGATCTGTTCCTCTCATGAATTAAACTTATAAGCAAAACATGTACATTTATTTTCATATTTGCATGAGTCATGATTTCACTTTTCTTAATATTATAATTCAACTGTTTTCATTCTTAATATTTATTTGTACATTTTCAAACCTGACTGTTTTCCCTTCATATTGTTCTGGGTTTCTTTCTTATAATGTGTTCTGGGTTTTTTATTGTAAGACAAAAAATTTCTGAATGCCTTAATTTTTCTATTCTTAGCAGTGCTGTTTCTTCTTCTTGTTACATCTCCTGCCTTTTTTCTTGGGAATATGATTCCCTGTGTGGTTTGGGATTTTTAATATGTTATTGCCTTTAGCATAGTTTGCTTTTATTGTGGAATTCCTATCTGCCATGGGTTGTAGAGGGTGGGGGGGATTATTGTGTGTGTATTTTTTTAATTTTATTTTTGCTTCAGCTTGGGTAGGTTTACTGGCTGTGCCTGAGTTGTAATGTTAAAGCCCTGACTTGGTGTTCTTACATAGGAATACAGGGAAGAGTTTGACAGAGTGAATTAGGTCAGAAGAATTGAAGAAGTGAATTTCAGGAGTGACCCTAGACTAAGGGGGCTCTAAGACAAAAATGGCCCATTAGAGCACTCCAATGCTGTGCAGAAATGGCCAGGCCCTTGACCTACAGACTGATTTAATTCATTGGCTGGGGTTACTCCTAGGCTATAAAGCTGAGGGAACCTGATGGAGTTAACACCTGAAGGCTGTTAGCTAATGACACGCCTCAAAGCTGGACAATTTCTTAAAGGAAGAGCTGGGCAGTGCCTCGCTTTGACAAAGATCATTGTTCTGTCACTGGATTTGTGTAACAACCCTTGCTACCACTCCCAGGGCCTCACCGTACAGAATACCCAAATGCATTGCCACAGCATCAGATCTTATTTACTTCCCTGGTTCCTTCTTCATTCTTGGCACAGAAAAATGGTCTTTATTTCAAGCTTGGCTACACTGCTCAGAATTTCTAAGTGTTAACAGTAGGACAGCTGTTTCTTTCCATCTCAGTCTGTCTTTTTGCTTGACTCCATTTATTTGCCTCCAAGACATCACTTCACAGGGACTGACTAGAGTCAGTCAGCACATTTGACACAATGGTGATTATGTTACTGAGACAATAAGTGAAAATGATCCTCCAGTTGCCACAGATTTACCCATGAACTGCCCAGGTTGCTGTGACTAATGATTAAATTTTGCCCTGTTTCTAGCTGAGTCAACTGACAAATAACTATTTTATGTTGACAGTGTTAATGGTCATTATCCTAGGAGATGGAGGCAAAGAGAAAATGGGAGAGAAATTGTTCCTGTACTCGAGAGACTCTTAGTTGGAAGTACTGATACACAAGGAAGAGTTGAAAAACAATTAGCACGAAAATGTGGCTTGAACCCTTCCTACCCAAAGTGTGGATTGTGGATTGTAAGACCACCAGCACTGGCCACACCACAAGCCCATAAGAAAGGAAGATTCTCAGGCTCTACTCCAAACCTACTGGACTGTAATCTGCACTTTAGCAAGATCCCTGTGATTCATGTGCACTTTCAGTTTTGGGAAGCGCTACCTTATACAAAACTGCCTTAGTTGATGGCCTACGGAGAAAGCTTCTGAATAGGAAGTGAAGAAAATGACCTTACATGGTTGCATGAGATCTCACCTGAAAGGAAGAAGACACTTCAGTTTTGGGGAACAAAATGTAATAATACAATTTTAAAATCTGTCAGAGGAATCTCTAATATTAATCTAAGCATCCATTGTGTTATTTCCCTCAGTAAGATGTTATGGCCTTTCTCATAGAAGATAGTTTGACTTGACAGTGACATTTATGTTGTATGTCTTATACACTGCCAGAATTTTCACGAAACATATGAAGCTCTTTTAATAATTTATTAGCCAGAACTAGAAGATCTGAGTGTACAATCAATTTCACTTTATAGTAAATTTTGTTGTGCTTTATGGCCAATATATGTAGGGTATTTTCTAACGCGCGGCCTTAATGAATTTTATTCCGTGCATTCCTCTAGATTATGGAGAAGCTGACACTTTCGTAAGGGGGGTTCCCCCCACGGTGTTTTGTAAGGGCCTCTTCCCTGTAGCCCTCCCTGTTCCACAAAGTGGAAACTATGACTTCTCAGAGCAGAGCCCCATGCTCTGAAATGGTGGAAACGGGGTCTTTTGTTGTAAATTAAAATGTTCTCTGCTTTGATTTCTGTTCACATGATTAAGACAGGTAAATTATGTTTTCATGAAATGTTTCCATTTAAAAAAAACCACAAACCTCTGAGGATGTATTATAATGCAATTTCAGAGGGTCTCACTACAGCTGCCATCTTTTTATTGCTAATTCCAGATCAGAGAAAAGGGACAAGCAACCTTGAACTGACACTATGGATTCCAAGTCTTAGTATTATGGAGAGAAGAAAAACACCTCTAGATACAAAATTGAGGTAATTTTTTAAAAATTGTCCCTAGGGATTCCTTACTTGTGTAGCTTGAGTTCGAAGACATAATAATGGTACCCGCGAAAGAGGTATGAAGGAAAATCTCACAATTACAAAGAATATACTTTCAGTTTAAGGTATTAGGAATGAGGATATTTGCTAAATTTCAGCTTGTTTATTTATCTGGTTCTTGCCTCCTTTTTTTAGTGCCTTCTGTTTCCTGATTTACGAGCAAGCTTAGATATTCAGTAATACTGAACAAAGAAACAAACAGTAGATTAACTAGTTTAGTGAGTAAACAAGCTTTACTTCAACAACTTCATTGAGATATACCATATTTTTGGACTATAAGAAGCACCCCCTGAAATTTGGGAGGAAAAGGGGGGTGCATCTTATAGTCTGAATGTAGCTTACCTGGCTCACTGCTGTGCGGGGGCGGCAGTGGTGTGGGGTCATAGGTCATTAAATATTTTACCACATTTTTTGCTTCAAAATTTTTTTTCCTATTTTCCTCCTCTAAAACGTAGGTGTGTCTTATGGTCTGGTACATCTTATAGTCCTAGAAATATGGTAATTCATACACTCTATCCACGTAAAACACTTAATAAAGTGATCTTTAGTGTATTTAGCATATTAGTTGTGTAAACATCACTGCAATCGATTTCAGAACACTTTAATCACCCCCATGAGAAACTTGGTACCCTTTGGCAGTCACTATTTATCCCCTCTCACCCAGCCCTGGCTAATACTAGTCTGCCTTCTGTCTCTGTGGATTTTCCAATTCTGGACATTTCATATAAATAGAATCATATAACATGTGATCTTTTCTGACTGACTTCTTTCACTTAGCATGTTTTCAAGAGTTGTCTATGTGGTAGCTTGTATCAGAACTTATTCACAAAAAAGGGTGACTTGTCCTTCTTTATCTAGATAAAATGATAGATTTTTGGCAGATTAAACTCTTCTCTAAGCTTTGACAGTCCTGCTTCAAGTGTTCATTTTATATAAGGGTCTATCTTCTCAGTGTGTGTGTTGGGGGCAAGGTGGTGTGTGGATGGATGTGTGTATCTATGTATGTCTATTTATGCCATCATTGGGAATTGCTCTTTTAATGTTTATTGAGTTTATTCAATTTTAATGAATGATGCTTTTTTTTCCTTAGTAGTATATTGCCTCTCTTACGTTCCCTGTGAACCAGCTGAGGCTTTGGAAGCTGATGTTTCTGTCTGAGGGCTTGGAGTTGTCTGGTTATATTCACTTGTCATCAGTAGAATTTTGGGCAATAGCAAGATCTGTGGACTGATTTTTGTAGCTCCAGTCATTTATTGTAAAGAACTGGTATTTTTACAAACAAATTGCATGCTTTGTATTGGTCCTTGCCAGCTTCTTCCTGTCATTTTTCCCGGTCATTTGCATCACTTACCTAAGCCTTCTGTCGATAAATGTACACAACAGCTTAGTCTTAGAACCACATTAAAAAAAGGCTTTCATACAAACTAGTAAGAGCAAGGAAAAAATAATGAAGTGGGAGTTAAACAAGTGAGGGCTTAGGAACAGCAGTCAGCTACTAAAGAGGAGCTACAATATTGGCTTTAAAAATGTTTTTGGCTACTTAAATGTCACAAGAAAAAGTTGAAAAATAGTTTTAGAGATTGAGTATTTTATGGAAGCAGTTGTTTTGTCTTAATTTCAGTTAGGTACGTTTGGCTATTTTTACTTAATTTTTATTGTAAGGATTGAGGCTAAATTTTTATTAACTGATCAAAAAGATGTTTGGGTTTTCAGATAATTGTATGAATGAATTTAGCACAGCAGGGTTTTCATTTGTCTTGTTACCAGCCAACGTCTTTGCTTTCTTACTTCTCACTCACTATCCATTCTCTGAAGTGCATGTGCATTGTCCACTACTGGACTCTGCAAATAAATTAACTTTATCAAATAAAAGACATGTAAAAGGAAGGAAGACTGACCAAAACATGAGAAACCTAAAATTATTCTCCTTCTTCTTCTCCCTTCTTTTTATTATATATTGTGTGGCTCTACAAACCCTCTGCATTTGCTTACATACAGTGATTTAAACTTGTTGTTTTCATTTAGAAGGAGTCTTGTGTCTTCGTCATAGGTATTTGTCTTGTTTCCTTCATTAAGCTGGAAAC
>PVKM010023845.1:0-20910 GCA_004027735.1 Carollia perspicillata
CCCCCGCCCCTGGCACCCCTCCCCACCCCTGGGCCCAGCAGAGAGTCTGGTGTACAGTGGACACTCATTAAATGATTGCTGAATGAATGAAAAAAAGTAACTTCAGCTTTGTCAACATATAATGGTTAACATGCATGGACAAATACTACTTCAAGATGACAAACGAAGTGAGACACAAACATTTTCCATTCATTGAACTTTTCCTGATGTAAACAGCGCTCAGTTTATATTTTCACCCAAATGCCTTTAGTGCCAGAGGTGGTAATTATGCCATCCGAGACTGACAGCTCTGAGTGGCACTGCCACTTTGGAAAGGAGCAGGCCCTCCCAGTCACAGGAAAACCTATCTTATATTTTTGAGGTGGGAGGCAGGGAATTTGGGAGTCCCTGGAAACCAATATAAATGAAATTAAACTTTAATTTCTCCAACTCGCTTTAAAACTATTTGAAAAGGGGTACAGCAGATTTCTCCATAAACCACTGGAGTAATTTCTCATTTATAGCAATACAGGATAAAATGCACAATTTACTTATTTGTAAATTGCCTTTATCGGGGTGACATTGGTTATTAAAACTACATAGGTTTCAGGTGTACAATTCTATAATACATCGTCTGTATATGGCATCGTGTGTTCACCACCCAAGACAAGTCTCTTTCCATCACCATTTATCCCCTCTTTACCCTCTCCTACGCCCCTTTCCCCCTGGTAATCACCATACTGTACAGTTTATTTTCAAAGGCATAATACAAAAATACAGGCTTAAGTTGCAGCTGACCATAAGTTATGGAAATCAGTTGCTGAAATTTGGTTATTTCTATAGACCTTCTTTCTGCCCCCTAAATGACATCATATTGAAATAAAGCCATTTTGCAGAAAAACCCAACTGCCATGAAATATTTACTTGTCCTTAAAACCTGGTTTGCACCCACTTAATGTTAGAGTAAAATTCAAAGTTTATGGCTAATATAAAAGCTTCCTAATAAACACAAGTAAGTGCCATTAATTGAAAATATTTCTATATTTAAGTTAAAATATGAAAAATACGCCAACAAAGGCAAAGTCAAAATACTCGTTCCAGAATTTAATTTCTGGAATCTAGCTGTTTCTGCACAGCAGTTTACATGAACATTTTTTTAAAATCGGAGAATGCATACATTATATTTTCAAAAAGAAAACCACCCACTCATTACCCTCCCCACCAACAAAGTTCCAAGAACCGAAGCAAAACACGCATCAACCTCATTGCAAATATTTTTTTAACATGAGAGCCTTGTGCGATTTCCTTACCTCGAGAGCAGAGATTGCTGCGGAGGTATTTGCTCGCAGCTTGGCCGTCACGGAACGGAAGGGGCGGTTCGCCTGCTCTTGAGGGTCTGTGCAGGAGTCATTCTAAACCCAGCAGCAGGCATCACGCTTGCTTTGCGGCGCCGGCCCGTCCCTGGGAGGACAAGGCACCTACCGCGTGAGCGCCCGGAGCTGGGATGGTCCCCTGGCCGCCCTCCCCCACGCTCCACTTCCTGTTGCAGCGCAGGCCCTTCCCAGGAAGCTTAGTTTTCCAGTTCCCAACCCACCGCCGAACCAGTCCTGCTTTGCCCCGTTTCTTCCCCTAGGTAACGCCGTCAGTCATGCACGTGGTGCACTTGACCGTCCCCAAACGGAGTCCCGGAAAGGCGCCCGAAGGCGTGTCCTACGACCCCGGGTGCCCCTTGGGCGCTGGGACAAGTCGGCTTCTCCCGCACTCGTAACGGGCGGGGAGGGTCAGCCAGCCCTGGTCCAGGGCGCCCCTGGGGGTACCGGCGGGCGGAGACCGGGGGGAGCAATGCACCAACTAAACCCTCAAGGAGCGCGGGCTCGCAGCAGCTCCCCGTAAACGCTTCCACATTCTTTTGCACATCTCCCGATTTCCGTCTCGTGGTCCTACGGAGGGGCTCCACTCTTTCCGGGGCGGCTGTGTGGGCCTGAAAAACTGGGGGGCCCGCAGAATGCACCCAACAGGATCATCGCTTGCGCTACCTGCGGAACTGCGGGGAGAGGGCCAGCCGCGCCCACTTTCTCGGGCATCGCTGCGGCACGCGCCGGGAATTAACTCTAACCGGAGACGTGGCGAAAGGGCAGGCCCCGGGCGCAGCGCATCCCGGGACACAAGGCGAGGCGGTCAGGGCGGGGGCCATGAACGCCTTCCCTTCCAGTCCCACCCCAGGAGTTTCTTCCCAAACGCGAGTGGCTGGGCCCCACCCCAGGTCCAAGACGGTGGAGCGCTACCTGCCAGCCCGCTCCGCCCCACCAGGCCGTAGCGCAGCAACCACTGGGCGACGGCCGTAAGCCCCGCCCACGGCGCAAGGCCCGCCCAGGGCCCGCCCCCTTTCCCGTCCCAGGACGCGTTGCGCGGCCCGGGCCGGAAGTCGGCGAGTTCCCGGGCGTGTGTCGGTGTCTGTCTCCCAGCTGCGCGCGGCCCGGCAGGCTCGCTGGGGATTCCCGTCCGAGGCGCCGGCACTGTCACTACTGTCACCCACGGAGCCACTGCCAGAGGGGAGTAGACCCGGCCCTTCGCCGGGCATTGAAGATGTTGCCCCTGTCCATCAAAGACGATGAATACAAACCACCCAAGTTCAATCTGTTCGGCAAGATCTCGGGCTGGTTTAGGTGCGGGGTGCCCTGTTTGCGGGGAGTGGGTGTCCGGCACGGGGAGGGGGACAAGGCCCAGATCGGAGGATGGCCCCAGGTCCGGGAGGAGCGTCAGGGACACCCTCATTTGCGAAGCCCGGGAGGGTCTGGAAAGGCGACCCAGCGTCCGGTCCCGGGACCCCCTTGACTCTCGGGCTCTTCCCCACTTTGTCGTGCCAGGTCTATCCTGTCGGACAAGACGTCTCGGAACCTGTTTTTCTTCCTGTGCCTGAACCTATCTTTCGCTTTTGTTGAACTACTCTACGGCATCTGGAGCAACTGGTAACCGAAGCGGGAAGGTCTGGGGCGGAAGCGGTGGGGTGGCGGATTCCAAGCTCTGTTTGCCTAGTGCCACGTGGCTTGTCACCAGGAGGTTCAGGTTTAGCTGTGCCGACACCTCTCCTGCCCAGTTACTTTGTCTTGTGCGTACCAGCCTGGCATGGTTACATTTCTTAACATCCGGGCCCATCGCGAGCAGCAGGTCTTAAGATTTGGGTCCCCACTTGTTTTTCCCCACCCCCGACTCTGTCAAACAAGAGTGACAACGCCCCTCCTCATTTGGGCAGGTAGAGAGAGTCTTTGGTCTCTAACCCCACGTCTTAGCTTTGCCCACTTCCTTGGAATTGGGAGAAACCTGTTTGCTGCTTCCGTGGGGGCGTGTCCTTGCTTGTCTGTGGGGGAGTGGCATCTGTGTTTCACCCCTACGACTCCGGAGAGGGCATATCTGAGAGGTTTTACTTAATTTGTTATTAGGTCTTGCAATGGGGAAGAGGTTTATAAAGTGGATATCTGGAGAACTATGTGTCATTCTCTTCTCTCTTTAATTTTATGTAGAAACTGTCTCATGGTTTTCCTTTGGTCTTGACTGCAGTAGGAAACCCCTTGCAGTTTTTAACATGTTTCATTGATGATGCTGTTACAGTTGTTCCAGTTTTTCCCCTTCGCCCCCCTCCACCCAGCACCCCCCACTCCCTCAGACAATCCCCCCACCAGTGTGCTCCACTTCCTATACTGTATTTTACATCCCCACGGTTATTCTATAACTCCGTATTTGTGCTTCTTTACCCCCTCACCTCTTTGCCCATTCCCTGACACCCACCTCCCATCCGGTAACCATCAAAACACTCGCTGTGTCCATGATTCTGCCTCTGTTCTTGTTTGCTTAGTTTGTTTTTCAGATTCCCTTGTTGACAGGTAAAAGCTGACATCTCTTGAGTCGACAGTTGTTGGTGTCACCTTTGTTGTTTGTTTATTTAACTGCTTTGGGAAGGGGTATATCCAGTTTAACTCTGGGAAGGAAATGTTATTATGTAGTTATTGGCTGCTGAATAACTTAAAGTCTTATAAAATTGCTCAACAATACGATCACCACACTTATAGGTGTACTGATTCATCTCAGAATGTCATATCCATTTGAGAATCCGATGAAGCCAACACTCAACCTTTAGATAAAGCCTCAGGGCGTTCTTGGGTTTCTCAAAATAGCTGTCAGACCCTTGATTAAGAACCTACACTATCTATCCTTTGTTTTCTATTAATTAAACTCAGTCTCTGTCCTTTAAGGTCCGTTTCACAGACGGTCACTGTCCTTGGTCTTTATTGCTATTGAAATTGAGCAATGGCATTAGATAATATCACCAGCTTTTATGACCTGTATACTTTTCTACGAACAGTGGGCTTATTTTTCAGTACAAACGTGAATTCAGTTTTGTCAACAGTACTCAGGAAGTCTGAAGGTTATTGGTTTAATGGCCTGGGTGTAAAATGCATATTGAAACGATCGCATCTCAACATATGTAACAACTATTTGTAACCCTCTGGGAATCAGATGTAGTATCTTGGGATGTCGCTCTCCTGCCACGTATGGCACTGCTGGGAGCACCGTGCGGCTGGCCCTGGGACAGCACAGGTTTCAGCTGTGCGGGCCCACTACATGCAGCTTTTCCTTCAATGAGCACAGACAGCTCTCTAAGTGTGTGTTCTCTTCTCACGACTTTGTTAATAGTTTCTCCTCTCCAGCTCACTTTATTGAAAGAATACGGTGTATAATACATGTAACACACACAGTTTGTGTCCATTGATTGTCTATGTTATTGGTACAGCTTCCGGTCAACAGTAGGCTCTTAGTAGTTAGGCTTTGGGGTGTCAAAAGTTGCACTCGTTTTCGACTGCACAGGGGTTGGGTGCCTGTAACCCCTGTGTTGTTCAAGGGTCAACTGTATTGTCTTAAGTTGTATGGAATAATCATAACTTATTGTAAATACACAATACTTATGTAGTTTATTCTTCCTAAATTATATTTTACTGTGGCCTGCTGTTGCGTAAGTTGCTATGTCAAATGTCTGGTTCAAGGGGTTCATATTTGAAGGGCCCAGGCTACCTCTTTCATGGAAAGTTCGGTGCATAGTAATTCTTTTGGTCTGTAGAGATCTATTGAGGAAATTACCGAAACCATTCATTTCCAAGTCATTGTCAAAAGCCATCAGCACGTAAGGAAAACATCAGTGGCATATGCCTTGTTCTTCCGTGGCTTGGTCTTCTGAGGCCGGCTCTCTTCTCCAGGTTGGGCTGTGCTGCCCCTGGATTTGAAGTCTAGCTCTGAGCCAGAGCCCGTTATAGCGAGCTCAGTTCGCTGGTACTCAGGGTTATGGTCACCGTCAGGTCCACCGCCAGCTACCCCCTAATATTAGTTTGTCTCAGTGGCTTGGGAGTACAGATGTGTTCCCACGGAAGCCTGGGCAGATTGGCAAACCGCTCGGGCCTCTGCACAGTCTGGCTGTCTGGGTCTTCTTTAGATGTTGCAGCGCATAGCTCCCGCTGCTGAATGAGCCACAGTTTGTTTTCACGACTGGATTATCTCTATTTCTGAAGGTTCAATTAGATTGTAAGTTCCTTGAGTAAATTTCTAACGGAAACTTCGTCATTGTCATTTCTATGTTCGTTTTTATTCTGTAATAATTAAGTTCCAAGATATTATGAACATGAAATGTCAAGGTTTTTTTTATTCCTGTTGTGGAAAAAAAATGGACAAAATATTCTCACTCTTCACAAATAAAGGTTCTTAGAAACAGTTGGTCTAGTTGCAACAGCCTGGTTCTTGTTCAGAACCTTCACTTTAAGGGAGTCAATGAATTCCAGTTCACATTTTTGATGACGGGACTATGTCATCAGTGGAAGAATAGGTAAGTTCCACATTGAATGCCCACTGCCTTCTGCCTTCCCACTGGGATGCTCGCTTTATCAAAGTGGGGGTCTCTGTCTTACTCAAGCCCCTTATTACGTCATCTACAGTATGCCTAATGCATACTTGTGCAGTGAAAGAATGAAGGAATAATTAATGTATGAAATCAGTCTGCCTGCCCCATTTTTTCCCTCCCCCCTCCTCTTCTTCTTTGTTATATTTCACTGTCTTTTTGGAAGATGAGTTCCTCATAGGCAGAGGCTGAATCTTAGATCTTTAGAGAAGGACGCCTCCTATCTGGTCATTGTTCTAACGTGCACCGTGTTTGTTCTTTTCCAGTTTAGGGTTGATTTCCGACTCTTTCCACATGTTTTTCGATAGCACGGCTATTTTGGCTGGGTTGGCAGCGTCTGTCATTTCGAAATGGAGAGATAATGATGCTTTCTCTTATGGGTAAGACTTTTTATAAACCTTTTTCTTGATGTGTAAGAAATACAGAAAAATACACACATCTCAAGCTGAAAGAATTTTCACAAACTGACCACACCTGTGCAAGTTGAACCCTTGAAACTCCCTCGTGCCTCTGGCTCCTCCCCACACATAACCACCTTCCTGGTGCCACGCTCTAGTGTGACCTGTTTTAGAGCACTAGACACCTGTCATCTGCAATTTCACTGGTTGGCTGGTTGGTTGGTTGGTTTGCATCAAAGTTTTTGTGCTTAGAGGTAGGGCATCTTCTTTTTACCAAAAATTTTTAGGTGAGGTTGTCACTAGGCTAGGGAGTTCCTTAACTCTCACCCTAGTTTTTTGAAGAAGATGAAGAAGAAGTTTTGTCTATGCATATCATCGTGTCTCCTCTTTCTTTTTAGGAGGGATGTTTGGCTGTTGATTTATCCAACATCGTTATTTCCCCACATGGCTTCATTTTACACATTCTCTTCACCTCGGCTTTGATGTAAAATACTCCTCCTCCTCTTGCAGAGCTTGGCCGGCTCATCAGCTCTTTGGAGCGAGTTTTCCCACTGAAGGAAGACCTGGGCTCACCGCTGAGCCCGTGCCCCAGGAGGCCAGCTTGAGTGTTTTCTTTGAGCTCCTCGGTCACGTGGCCACTCCTGCATCCTCAGCTCTCTCCCACCTGCGGTCTCCTCTCTGCCCCTCTCTGCCCCCTCTGCCAGCTTCCTCCCTGCAGCTCCCTCCTGATCACTTCCCCTCCTGGGCTGCCTTTCCCGGTTTCTCTCCTGTCTCTCTCTCTCTCTCTCTTCTCTTCTCTCTCTGTCTCTCTCTCTCCCCCGTCCATGTCCTCACATGCATTCTCTCCCTCCCATGTGCGTTCATTCGTTCTGGTTTCTTGGGCCTGTGTTCTCCCTCTTCTCCCCCTCACATCTCTCCTCTTATCTTCTCTGTC
Source organism: Carollia perspicillata (assembly GCA_004027735.1). Taxonomy (NCBI): domain Eukaryota; kingdom Metazoa; phylum Chordata; class Mammalia; order Chiroptera; family Phyllostomidae; genus Carollia; species Carollia perspicillata. The sequence continues at coordinate 7,253 of PVKM010023845.1, forward strand.
CCCGCCCCCTGCTCTGTCTCTCAGCTCTGTCTGACGCTCCTCCCCTGGTGGCCCCCTCCCGGGCAGTGTCTCCATTCCTCTGCTCTTGTTCCTTCTCCCCTTCGTCCACCCTCCTCCCTGCGCCTCCCTCGCCCCCTCCTCCCGTCCAGCTTTGCTTCAGCTGTGGAGCAGGTGCTCGCTGTCCCGCTCACATACTCCATTGTCTCCAGGGGCTTGAGGGCCCTCACTAGCCCGGGGACGCAGAGATGAGTAGGGTGTGGCGTCTGCCTCGGGGGGACGCCTGGTCTGCTGGGGAAGCGGTGCTGCGAAGGTGGCCGCATGCTGGGGCAGGTGCAGACGTGGGTGGGAGGCCGAGACGGCGCTCACAGGTCTGCCCTGCATCCGTGGTGCGGGGCCCCTTGCGAGGCTGTGAGCAGCGAGACACAGACACCGACTGCACTGTTGTTACAGTGCAGAGCGAGGGGTCCCACCTGTCCGCAGCTCCGGAGAGACCGAATGCTCAGAAAAGAACACTTTCCACGGTGCTATAAAATCAGAAGATTCTCAAGTACGTTTTGGATTATTGAAGAGAGATTGCATGTAAAGTTACAGTTTCGTATTGGAAAATGAGCATTTCATAAATACTGTATATCAGAAGTCTAGTGAGACCATCTTGTTCAGTAATCTTTCTGGACGGACAGTAGGTGATTATAAAGCTCCCCCCAGCGCCTCCGTTCTCGGGGCTCCCGTTGTTCTCCGTTTAGAGCGCACGGTCTCCGCTGTGCGGGGTTTTCACGACTAGCTTTGGACACCTGCAGTGCCCAGGGCAGGTTGCAGTCTTCAACGTCAAGTAGCTGATCGAAGAGAGTAATATTCCTGCCACCGTGTACTTCTTATCCAGTCTTCTCTCATTTGCCTTTTTAAAGAATTTCTTTGGGAAGGAAACGATTAGGGAGTAAAACCTGATGGAACATTTGAAACTCTTAATAATTGCTATAGTAGTGGCAGCAGGACTGAAATACAGGTGCCGGCACCTCAGAATGACACCAGAGAAGCGAAGCCCGGGCCTCAGTCCCACAGCCCCGATGCAAGCATCACATGAAGCTGATGACGGCAGACTGGCGGCGTGGAGAGCACAGCGGGAGGGATCTGAGAGGCAGCGAAGACTTTCCGGTACTGCTGGGTGTAAAAGCCACCTTTGTGTGCCTTTGAAAGAGCAAAGCCTGCATAGCAGTCACATACACGCAGCAGGCGGGGGATACGAACCGTATATATGCTCACGTATGTGTGAAGGTGGACTGGCTTCGTTTGTCGTCCTGGCAGAGCAGCTCGGATGCAGTCACAGTCCGGCGGTGGCACGCTCGGGAGCTACACGGCGTGACTCGCAGACGCGCTCTGTGGAAGGAGACACGCACGTCTGCTTCCCGCCGGCTTTTCATCTTGCCCTGCAACTCAGCTGCGTTGGACTGAAGCGGACCACTGCAGTCCCTGCACTTGTCAGAATTTTTGGAGCACCTGCTAAGCTAGGCACAAAAAGATGCCTGGGAAACACTCCTGTCTTTGACCTTGAAACCTGGTGGGAGCTAAGGACACAGGGCCCTCGGTCAAGCATTAGCTGTGGGACTCGAGGGCGGGGAAAAGGCAGTGCTTGTGTCGCGGGGACGTTACCACGTGCGGGCCGTGGCGAGCAGGCTGTCGGTTCTTTACATCTGACGAACTTTCTCTCCAGAAACAGTATTGCTTTGACGAGTAACAGGGTAATTCAATTCAGTTATATGTGTCAGAAGGCAGAAGTATGCGTTACTCTTGAGTGTGGAAATATGTGCTATGTTGGAATGCACTGCGCAGGGTAAGTTCCAACATAACTGGACAGAGTGCGTTATAAAGACTTTGCATTCTTTCCTTTAAAAATGTTTTTACAGGAAAAATCCTGTTTTCTAGAGGTTAACACAGCGAGAAAAAGCAGTGTATTTGATGTTCCTGTTATATTCTTGAAGGACCAGAGTGATTAACTGCTGTGAGCGCACTTTGAATAATGTTTGAACAAGTAAAGCTGCCAAGTTCAAGTTGTTTCTCGTGACTTGAACTAAGCCACGGATAGCTTATGGACAAACAAAAGCCTTCCCCAGTGCCTCACTCAGCTAGGAAGTGGAGAGCTCAGAAGTCCATGGAGCAGACAGCAGGTAGTTTTAAAAAACAGTTTAATTAGCATTACGTGAAGCTAAAGTTGACTCTAAAAATAGGTTAAAGGTTTTGCTACATTTATTCATCTTAGAAAAGGACTGATAGAAACACAAGTCTCAAGTTCCCGGGATACTTCAGAAATAAGTACATTCTCCTTCAGCTCAAATCTCCACGTCGCAAAGATTTGAAAGCGGAAAAGCACAAAGCAGAAAGCGTGAGGCATTCTCCCAAAGAAGGAGCCAGGGAGTCCCAAACCCCCCTTTTCAAGCTTTTCTGCCTTTTGTCTTTGGATCCTTCTTTGCCCATTTCTCCGGCCCTGTTCTTGCTTCTCCAGTGGCAACTTGACATTCCCATCTCCAGGGAAGGTCTTTTGAAATCTGCTTTAAGTTTTGTGTGTGTGTGTGTGTGTGTGTGTTTAGAGATCTATGTATTTTATGGCATTCTGCTATTAAACATCATTCACAGTCATGAAATTCCTCTATTTTTAGAATACATGTACAATAAAACATGCTAGACTGTAAATCCTGGGACCTTGCTCCCCACTTAAAACCCTATAATATGGTTTAGAATCGTTGACGTACGTGAATTTACTCTTTGATTTGTAAGAAATAATAATTCAGTTTACTTTGCTCTCCTCTAGGTATGTCAGAGCGGAGGTTCTGGCTGGCTTTGTCAATGGGCTTTTTTTGATCTTCACTGCTTTTTTTATTTTCTCAGAAGGCGTTGAGGTATAGTAGATATCGACCGGAGTCAGTAAATTCCATGTCTGTGATGAAAATGTTTGTTCGCTAACGGCACGCGTGGTAGAGCCCTAGTTCACACGATCGTTAGTATCGAGGGCACCCGTGGCTCAGATGAAATGTGATGCGTGCAGGGGAGGCGCTTCAGACAGTCACACACGAGGTGGACGTGTGAGCCCTCGGGACGGAGAGCAGCCGGGAAGGGAGTGCTGGCATCATGAATGCAAGTAGGGGCGCCACGCCGGCAGTGGGGGCCGCTGGGAGCCCTGCACGCAGGCTCCGAAAGTTTTGCCAGCGAGTCCTCACGGTTCGGTGTGCTAGAGAGAGGATTTAAAGGTGAACGAACGTAACACGAATGGCAGTGTTCTAAGATACCAAAGAAGGATGGGCTTAGAGCAGACACCGGTGCTTTGCAATGTTTGCATTTATGCAGAGCTAGTTACCGTCACCGTCGCTGCGGTGTGGGGGCACAGGCTTTAGTTCTGCACACAGTGCTCTGGCTGGTGCTTTTGGAGGGACTGTAATTGGGAACGTGACTGAAAATGTCGGAAGGCTGCTCCGGGCTGCTCCCCGCGGAGCAGCCGGGAGTCACGCCACTGCGGTCTGTGTCGCGTGTTTTCCAGCGAGCGCTGGCCCCGCCCGACGTGCACCACGAGAGGCTGCTGCTCGTCTCCGTCCTCGGGTTTGCGGTGAACCTGGTGGGAATCTTCGTCTTCCAGCACGGAGGTCACGGGCACTCTCACGGCTCTGGTACGACGGTCAGAGCCCTCTGCTTCTTCGTTCTCGGGTGTCTGTCGCGGTTCCTCACTTTCGAGCGTGGGTGACTTTTAAAGTTAAACTGTTGATTTTCAACAACAAAACTGATCATGTTAATAGACTCTTATTAGTGCCTTCCTGCACCATCCCTTCTGCTTCTCTGTGCCCCCCCCCCCGCCCCCAGCACCCTCTCGGCTGCACACGTTACCATTCGGGTGTGGCTCCTTCCAGAACTCTGGAGCTCACCTGGCGACTATGACACCGTCCACATAAAACCCGCATGTCAACCTCAAACCACAAGACAAATCCAGTCATAGCAGACGACGGTGCACGTGGGCGTGGAGTGCGCCCTGCGCTCTGTTCTCGAGCTCCTCCGTCTGGCACACCGCTCCATCGCCCCCCTCTAGTTAGTAGACACGCAAAACTCCTGGTGCGTGTAGCCGGTCTTCTGCGAATGGGCGCAGGTTGGCTGCAGGCGAGCGCGGCTCCACACCTGCGGACGAACCCGGGGAGGGTCTTCCCAGAGCCGCGCCGTCCTGCGCGGCAGCCCTCAGGCGCAGGGGACAGTTTGCACTTACATCCCAGTTAACTAACAACGCGGTTCCTCAGTCACGCTGGTGGCAGTCTGAGTGCTTGGTAGCCACACACGGCCGCGGCCCCGGACAGCCGGTGCAGAGCGTCTCCGTCCCGGGAACGCTCTGCGTTGCGCTGTGCAGGGGTACGCATGTGAGCAGAACTGCCAGAACACGGGACGTGCAGCGTGGAGTTTCGACAGACGTCAGCAAGTCGCTCTCCACAGTGGCTGTCACTCGCTCAGGCCCCTGCAGTGACTGAAGAGCTGTTTCCTCTCACCCGCATCAAAACTTTTTATTACGGGTTGAAAACCATTTTGCTAACATTGAAAAAATGTTATCAGCTTATTTGGTATTGCACTAGTCTAGGGCCACCTGTTGTTTTAACTTTTTGGGCTTGTTTTCTATTGTCTTATTAATCTACTTACAAGCATTTTTAAAGATACATTTAGTATATTTTACGTGCTGGTCCTTTGTTTTATGTGTTGCAAATACCTTTTCCCAATCCTTGGTTTGTCTGTAAACTTTTACATGAGGGCTTTTCACTTGGACGTAGTCTAGTTTTTCCGTCACACACTTCTTTTGGGAATGCGTTCCACCTGCAGGAGCTTTCTCCCGCTTGGTCACAACCCTGTTCTCTTATCACTCGATGCGGTGACGCTTTTGGGTCTGTGTTTCCCCCTGCCCATTTGGGTCCTTCGTCCGAGTGTAATTTATTTTTGTGGTAGGGTGGGTAAGGACTTCTCCTCTTCTCCTCCGTGTGAGCAGGTGGTTTTCCAGACACCATCTGTTGATCCGCCCTTCCCCCCACCGATGGAAAGGCCACTTTTGCCCGGGATTACACCGCCTCGCGTCGCAGGGCCAGTCTGTCCGTCCTCGACTGTCCTAACACACTGGGCTGCTGGCTGTCCTCTCCACGTGTCCTCTCCACGTGTCCGTGTCTGGGAGGGCGGGTCCCGCCTGTGGGGGCCTATCTTGCTTCTTTGTTTTTTTTTTATCAGCCTGTCCAGTTTAATGAAAAATCCCGTTGGGGTTTTGACTGGAAACTCACTGTCTTTATGGCTAATTGTGAAAAACTGGCACAGCTCACATTAAATTCCACGGCTTTTATTAAATTCTCTCAGCCATTTTTAATCAAGATCCTTGTAGTTCCCGTGGGTTCGTTTTTAGACAGGTGAAAGTTCTCGTTGAGCAGGACACGACTGTGGTTCCTGCCCGCCTTCCTGCACAGCCGGGACCCGGGCACAGTGTGGTGTGGGCGTGGTTCCGCCCGTGTCCTCGCATCAGCAAGGCAGCTTTTAACGGTGCCGGCTTTAACCGCAGGGCGTCCGCACACATCAGGACCCCCAGGGAGAGACCCACTGCGTGTGGAGCCTCCCGTCGACGAGGCTCTGCAGTCCCAGCCCGAGCACCGTGGCTCTCGTGGGGAAGGCTGCTCGGGCCTCTCCGCTGGGCTTGGTGCTCGCGGTCGGTTCCTGACGGAACTGCTCTGCCGGCCGAGGGGGCTCCCTGAGCCCGCGGAGGTAACGTGGTTTCCTCCTCCAGTTAATTTAAATCGGTGGTCCCATGGCTCGATTTTCTCATGAGGACCCATCCTTCAGTTTGGGGGTTAAAGTGTACTCATTGAAGTCGATTTTGGTGTGCGGAGTGAGGAGCGAGTCTGGTGTTTCCTTACATCTGGATGACCGGTGGTCTCAGCACCATTTGTAGAAGTGACTTCTTCCCACCAACTGTCTAGCCACCCTTGTCAGCAGTCAGTTGGCCTTGAACGTGAGAGTTTGTTTCTAGACTCCCAGCTCTGTCTCATTGGTCTGTGTGTCTGTCCTCACGCCAGCACCATTCTGTCCTGGTTAGTGTAACTCCGAGGTGGGTTTTGAAATCACAGTATGTGATTTTTCCTCTTTAGTCTTTTCTTTGAAGGGTGGTTTTGAGTATTCTGGGTCCTTTCTTGCATTTCATGTAAATTTTAGGATTAGCGTGTCAATCTCTGCTTGTATTTCCTGCCTGTACCATGTAGTAGGAACTCAGTATTCTTTTAATGGGCCTCCAACACGTCTTACCCGTCAGTGTTCATTGAATGGAATCTGGTGTTAGAGCTGATTCATTTTGCTGATACCAGTATTGCTGTAGCCATTAAATAATGTGTCTTTGCGTTTCTTTTGTTCTAAACTGTCTTTAGGCCATGGACACAGCCATTCCCTCTTTAATGGTGCTCTGGATCAGGCCCACGGCCGGGGAGACCACTGCCACAGCCACGGACCGAAACACGGGGCTGCACATGACCACGGGCACGGCCACGGGCACAGCCACGGGCACTTCCACTCCCATGGTGAGTGCAGCCGGACGCCTGCCACTCAGCGGAGTGCGGCTCAGGCCTTTTCCTAGTGGACGGTGTCTGTTTAAAAAGTGTTGTGATTGACTTCCTTTCTCACGAATCAGACTCCATGGTCCCGGGCAAGTTCTGTTTCAGTATTTGATGACGTTGACTTGGTTAGGCAGTGGATGTAGCTTTGTAAGGTAAGATAAGGCCTTTTGTGCTATATATAGGCTTACAAAAATACGACAGGAGTTTTCCATTCTTCACATTTTCATTGTAATCTTGGTAGATATTTGCCTCAGTATGATCTTAGGAATCTTTATATGCTAACCTACATGGCATTGGGTGCTAAGTTATGAGGTACTTAGCAACTTAATTAATATTTTATTTAAAACTTCTATTTTAAATAGTTTATTCATGAAATTTTCAAGTGTGGAATGCTAGATCTGCTTAAGTGGTGCAATTTGACTAATCTTTAAATAAATTATATACTTAAATATTTAGTGCACTTGCCACGTTGACAGAACTTCAGGTTCAGGTTCAGGTTCAGGTTCAGGTTCAGGTTCTGTCTGTGAGCTTCAGGTTTGAAAATAGGAAAGGGGCCTTGGAGTCTGAGTATTAATTTTCCAGTCTCTAAAAGTCGCTATATTTTTGCAAGTCCTACTCTGATATGCTTTAAAACCTTGCCTTTCTAAGATTTTCGCTCACATGCATCCCAAAATAATTTTGAAGAACTCTCTTTTACCTGTTTTGAAAGATGATTTCTAAAAGAAATTTATTTAAATAATTGCGGAGAATGTAATTTCTGATACATTACAGGTGCTATTTCACCGTGAAACTTCCGCATTGCTTTGTTGAACACATTCGCTAGACTCTGACCACCGCAGTGACCCGAGGTTCACTGTCCCTCGTTCAGAAACGTGCGGGCAAACAGTTACAGCCTTCACAGCCTCCTTCTCCTTGAACTCTTATTGCCATTCCGCTTTATAGAACTTTATAATAATGGGCTATGTTTGTGTTACATTTTAAATTGATCGTCTGTTATTCTTGGCAATAACATATGGACATAAAATAAAACTTTGTATTTCCTAGGAACATGTGACGTAGCATTTGAGCATTTCTTTCGAATGGAGTTTTGTTACTCCTACAAAGTCGATCAAAATGTTTCTGTTTTCAAGTTTGAATTGTGTATAATCACAAAGAGCAGCGTTTTATTTGAAATATACATCTTAATGAGATGATTGGAGCTCTTTTTTCTCAATTCGTTTATGGATAATTAATGCTTCTTAGCATATAACAGGCTTTAGCATCAATTCTCTTCCTGCGTTTATTATGTAAGTACTAAGAAACCTTAAACAGGAGGAAATTCTGTTATAGCATTTCGGTCAATCCTTTGAACGCCTTCAGAATCACATTCCAAATGTTACATAGTGACCTGTTATCCAGAATTATTTTTGATGTGTTAACTGTAGTCAGCTTCATTAGCTGGTCCCCACATTCCGTTGAAGCAAAGACTCGGGCACCACGTGGCTTACCCAGGACTTGCTGGCCAGTCATCTGAGTCACTGCTTTTCTGACATCACCACCAACATTGCCATTGACCCCTCCTTGGCCGAGCTAGAGTTTTTTTAGTTCCCTGGGCAAAGCGCGGTGGTGAGATTTGAGGTGGGTGAGAGGCAGCCCTCTTTTTGGTCAAGAGAGAGAATGGTAAGTGGGGAGGAAAAATGACCATGACATCAGGGCAGGAAGACACTGTGACAGCCAGTCAGTAGAAACGCCGGGTCCCCGAGACAAGGAATCCGACTCCAAAATCTGCTCCTGGTTGTCACTCTGCCTTCAGGGTTACGTCAGCCAGCCCGAGGACACATTGGTGATGGGGCCACCATTCCACTCTGTCCCGAAGAGACGCCGTGGTCTGTCTGGGGAGCCCGGTGCACTCCACGTTTACTGGAACGCTGCCCTGTGGGTCGCACGCCCGCCACCTGCTTGTTCCAGCTGCTGGTATCTCAGCGATCGGAACGGTGAAGGTTTACGCCCTGCGCTGGGCCGATAGGGCGGGCGCCCTGACCCTCATGGCCCTTCAAGGAGCCGGGCTCTTTCCACAGACGGGCATTCTTAACCCTGGGAGTGCGGCAGGAGACCACGTGGGACCTCCTTAGCAGCCCGCAGATGCGTTTCGTCTCTCATTTCTTTGTTCGCCCCGCGGTCACGCATGGCTCCTAACTCCAGGTGCCCGGGCCGTGCGGTCCAGTTGTTTGCCAGCGAGGAAGGACAGTGGCGTTTGGCAGGCAGCTAGCCGCGCTCCGCAAGAGGTGACATGTTTTATATCCAGAAGGACTTTCAGATTTCGCATAGATGGCAGTTTCGCTGTCTTACACAGCGATTACGTTAGCACAGCAGGACGTGCCTTTCAAACCGATCATGTCAGGGACGACTGTCTTTGTCTGGACCTGCTATACCTGTAGACAGAAATCTGGTGCCTGGCTCACTTCAGCAGGGTTTCCAGAGGGCTGCGGTTTTGTCTCCACACGGCAGTGGCCAGTGCCCCGTCGTCCATCACTGTGTACGTCACAGTGCTCTGGCCGGGCTGTAGCAAGCGGCCAGCTCGTGGGTGCCGTGGACCAAGAGCCACAGGTGCCGTGGACCAGGGACCGTGCCCCGCCCGGGCCGCTCTCTGTTAGATCCGAGAGCTTGTGGGTCCTCTCGATGCTCCGTTTGCACGAATAGCGCTCATCTTTTACGTGGTTTACCGCTGGCTTCTGCTTCAATGTTAAAACTGATCGCTCATCTTCAAAGCAGTTAGGTATACAGATTGTAGGGGTTTCTTCATTGTTCACCGTAAAGGCAAAACGAAGGTGTTTTTCTCTCTTCTGTTTGAGAAACGTGGCTCACCTGTCTGGAAGCTACTGGAAAACCACTGTTTGCCGCAGTTGCCACGGTCCAGTTCCCCTGAGGCTGTCCTGGTTTTATTCCTTCGACGTCTTACAACGTCAGCCAGTAGTTCTCTGTTTTGTGCATTTCTAATTATAAAATTAGCATAGTGCGCTGTATGTAGAATGTTCTGCATACTAGGGGACTTTCACAATGTTTCCAGTGTGCTGTGTTCTTTTTACCAGACGGTAATAACTTCCGAAATACTGTGCTCTGGACCGTTAACGCATTTCGAAATTTGTCATGTCTGTTTCTATTAAATTGCTGCATTAAGTTTCAAAAATAATTTCGCAGGTCTGAGGGGGCTATACAGTCATGCATCCTTCACTATCTGTTTGAGTGAAAATACTCTGAATTGCAAAAATTGAATCAGGAATTGAAGACATGCTCTAAAATAATCTACCTTTACTCTCTACAGACGGCCCCTCCTTCAAAGAAACAACAGGACCCAGCAGACAGATCCTACAAGGTATGACAAGGAGCTCGTGTATTTCTCAGTCTTACGAAACTGGCTTCATAGCTTTCCTTTAGAAAAATGCATCACATGGTGTTTATGTTTGAAACGTTAGCCTCCCTGGTGAGTTTCCTTGTTCGTGCTGCTAGGTGTATTAGCAGACGTTCCTTTAATTTGTCACTTGGCTGTTTTCTCGGATTTCACGAGAAGAACAAAGTGTTCAGAGACTGTCCCGCCTAGGTATGAATCTCACCCATCGCAGTGACCGCACCGAGCCCGTAGTAGTGTGTGCCTTCGCGGCATTGCCCGGTAATTTTCCCGAGAGTCGCACTCCTTACGTGTCGATGTCCTGGGGACACTTGGTCCTGCAAACGTAAGGCGTCCTAACCCAGAGATGTGCGGAGCCAGAGGGAGCCCTCATGTGGGCTGCGGGTGACGACGGCGTGTCGGCGCTGTCTGGTCAGCTGTGACACATGCACTCTGGTGTGGAGTGTGCGCAGCGGGGAGGCCGTGCCTGTCTGGGGGCAGCGGCTATGCAGGGAGTCTCTGTCTTCCTGTTTAACTGTGCCGTGGACCTACAAGTTAAAGTCTGTTGTTTTAGAGTGTAATGCAGAGTGAGACCTCAGTCGCAGCCACGAGCATCACAAACGGTGCCTCAACAGAAGCTGATGTGCCCTGTAAAACAGCACGTTACAGACTTGGACGAGCCGGAGAAATTCAGTCTCGTCTGTGAACTGTGGTAGTTCCTCTCTGGGATGTGAACCAGTCTTGGACTCTGCGTTTCCGTTTAGAGTTCATCGTTGAGTTTTCTGATTCCCAGCTGGCCTCCACCTGCCTTCATGAACTTCGACCTCATCCTGACTTCCCACTAGCTTGCCACCTGGTCCCTACCGCACCTGGTGTCTCCCCCGCGTCCCGACACAGCCCCTTCTTTGAGCATTCTCGCGGGGAATGCGCTCCTCCCCGCCGAGGAGTCATCAGGAGGCTGAGCCATGTCGTCCAGTCTCCAGCTTTCCGTTTGCAAACACGTAGGATGGTTTTTGGAGCAGCATTTGCTGAGCGAGCTTGTGATCGTGCACATGCAGTGCCTCTACATCCGAGGCTCTAAGTTCGCCTCGGTAATAAGAGGTTATTTTTAGTTGGGAAGTCATCACAATTGGAGGGGACACAAAATTTGCCCTCCTGATTACCTTTGATGCAAGCTGTCGTGAAAATGGTTTCTATTTTCTAAGTGTGCATCGGTGTATGGTGACCGGCGCAACCTGGTGGAAGGCGGGGGGACAGGGATAGCGCCCGGTGCGAACCCCCTCCACGCGGATGCTCTCACGTGGCAGACCGCCGGGCTGACCGGCTTGGCTTTTTGCTGCCTTTCGTACTGCCGGTAAAACCCGTATTCGGGTCAGCAGGTGAGAGATACCCGGGACTTTCCAGTCCACGGAGAATCAACAATAGATGGTTCTTTTCTGTCTCCTTCTGGCATTTAGAGCCATTTTCATTTCTCATCCTACCAAAACACTGATTAAAAGATAGAGAGATTTAAAAATCACACATATCACTTAAGAGTTTTGAAGCTTAGGGACTATCAGTCCACTTTGCTGTGTATTGTTCTCCAGTTTAATTTTAAAACCTAGGGTGATCCCAACACTTACTCATTCTTTGCTCTTGAAATACCTTACAGAAATGAAGTATTTTTTTTCTTACAAGTGTTCTTCTGACATATTTTTGTGATAGAAAAATTGCCAACTTTTTTCAAGGATTGTTGTAAAGGTTAATACCCTATAACAGTGATTTTCAACCATGCGCTGCAAGAACTTTTTTGTAATATTTTACTTACTTATTGTTAGAGAGAGGAGAGGGGAAGGAGAAAGAGAGGAAGAGAAACATCCATGTGTGGTTGCCTCTCACATGGCCCCCACTAGGGACCTGACCTGCAACCCAGGCTTGTGCCCTGACTGGGAATCGAACTGGCGACCCTTTGGTTCTCAGCCTGTGCTCAATCCTCTGAGCTACACAGCCAGGGCTGCAAGAATTTTTAAAACATGCAATACCTGACTGTTTAGTCAGGGGCTCTGACCTCTTTTTTCTGAGATTGTAAGATAAAAAATGACAGCAGCCAACACAGTAGCCAGTGTGGACGGCACATCTGGAACCATAATATGTGGGTCATATCATAGAGTCGCACCTTATTGGTCACATTGCATAATAGCATTGTGTCTGATTGGTTCATTCTTGGTCCCAGAAATCCTTATGGTAAAGTATAGGCACCTGATTTTTTAAAAAAGTCACATTGGAGCAAAAAGAGTAGGTAATTGCTATTATATTTTTTTGTCGATCAAAATTTTACCTATTTTTTTAGATTGGCAAAAGTATTTTTCGGTGTGCCGCAGACTTTCAGACATTAGTTTGTGTGTGCCGTGAGATGACCAAGGTAATACAGTGAGAAAGTACATGGGTAACGAGGCAGTGATTTTATTTGGTGCTCGGTGAGTAATAAATGAGAAAAACAAGTATTTCTAAAGTAGCCACGTGCCTTTTACACGTTAGGAACTTCTTTTCAGATAGAGTAGTCGATGCTGTTGAGGAATGTTCTCTTTTCAGCCACGTCTGGTTGAGGTTGGTCTCAGAGGTGATGTTTATTTTACCTAATGAAGATCTAAATGTCGAATAATTTATCTAGTTAAAAAAATTTTTTTAAATACTTTTATTTATTTATTTACTTTTAGAGAGAGGGGATGGGAAGGAGAAAGAGTGGAAGAGAAACATCAATGTGTGGTTGCCTCTCGTGCATCCCCTGCTGGGAACTGGCCTGCAACCCAGGCATGTGCCCTGACTGGGAATCAAACCGCGATCGTTTGGTTCACAGGCCCGCACTCAATCCACTGAGCTACACCAGCCAGGGCTATCTAGTTAAAAATTTTAAAACATGATTTATATGAAACGTACTGCTTGATGTTTTTTAATGTTTTTCCTGTCAAGTGTCAATTCTTAAATGTTCATATTATATCTAGGTTCTTGGGCAGTTAGAGTATCAGTATCCTATCAACTTAATATTTAATTATTAAAAGTGCAAATATATTTACATTTAGTTTAAAATATTCAAGTTTCTACTTTCTTTTACATCAGGTTTGAGCTTAGTATGTAACTTTAGGTGACAGAAACTTCAGGATAATTAATAAACATGTCAAGGTTAATAGAGTTATGATCCGTAGGAAATCCTCCTCTAATGGTAACTCGGACGGCCAGCAGGGGGCTCTGTGGGCCCATACGACATATTTTCACATTCTGGTCATCAGCCCTGTTCTCTGGACTCTTTCCGCCTAGTGAACTTTTCTTCCAGCAGGTTATTAATTGACTTCTGAGTTCTTTTAACCAGAGACGAATTTATTACTCTACTTCTCATTGATATTGTTCTGCATTAGATATAGTCACCCCTGATTATTTGAAACAGGAAAGATTATTTCAACTCCCGAGGTACTGTTACCTCATTACTGAGCAATTCATCTCCTTTCTCACTGGTTTTCAAGTCGGGGGGTTGCATCTGATACAGGGAATCAAGAATAGGTCGAGGGAATGTTTTTGACTTTCAGGGGCTCCGACGATGCCGTTCTGATTCCGGGGTGCTCTCTTTCTAGGTGTGTTTTTACACATCCTGGCAGACACCCTGGGGAGCGTCGGGGTGATCGCCTCCGCCATCCTGATGCAGAATTTCGGCCTGATGATAGCGG
>PVKM010023846.1:0-20903 GCA_004027735.1 Carollia perspicillata
ATGGAATAAAACTTTCATTTCAGGGGTTTTCAACTGCAGATTTATGTCATCTTTTTATTAAGTAAATTCATGTTTCTGAAACTTAAAAAAGGATACCTATATCCAGGTTCAGGAGACCACTCCATTAAAATACTATTTATTTTTTAAACTGGAGTGCAATTCACGTAACATAAAATCAGTAATCTTAAAGTGAATGATTCAGTGGCATTTAGTGCATTTATAATGTGCCACCATCACCTCAACGAGCTCTAAAACACTCCTATCACCCCAAAAGGAGACCCCATCCCCGTACCCAGTGAGCAGTTATTCCCCACCCCCCCTCCTCCCAGCCCCGGACAGCCACCAATCTGCTCTCATAAAACACAATACTGAACAATTCTAAATCATGGAGAAACCCAAAGGGGGAAATCTCAGTAAGGCTAAAAGTACTTCAAGCTTATACAAACCTAGGATTCTCTAGGTCGGTGAGGGAAAAATTGGCCATGTAACGGACGCCTCACCGAACGAGCTGTTAAGAAGCAGGCCACCGGGCCACCAATGACGTGAAGCATCAGACTGCCGGGCTGCCATGAAGCTTGTGTGGTGTGCGTGTGCTTGTGTGCGAAGGGGAGTGGGGAGGAGGAGTCAAGTGGCTCTTGGTGTGCTAGTCATTTCGAAGGGTCACACATTAGTCACTGAGTGATACACACACAATGTTGTATTGTCGAAAATTCACTGGTGCTTTCAAGGAGATGCCTGAATAATCCCTCTTGACCATGCCCACTGATCAAACCCAAATGATGGCATTATTGCTCATCTCACCAGTCCATTTTTATCAGGGAAGACAGAGGCTAAGATTCACCAAGAAAACTTTTCAAGAAACACCAGGCGCTGTGCGGCTTAGGTTTCACAGTGGCGGAACTAAAATATTTAAAGCAACCAGCTTGAAACGGAACCCAGAGTATTAATAAAATACTTTACACACTAAAAAGTACTCTTTATAGAAAAGACAAGAAATCACCAAGTATTCAGAATTTCTAACCGAACTCGTCCAGCCCACATCCGAGAAGAGCTTAGTATAAGTCAGAAGGGGAACTAGTTTTCCACGTTTTCTGCTATTTTCCTAATTGAGCACGACAGCACGCTAGCTAACGCTCCCGGTAGTTCTCTTTTGCTTTGGAGAGCAGTACAATAAGCTGATTGCATCAAAGGCCAGCCACTAATGAGTATGTACAAACAGTATGGAAATGAAACCATTTAGAATGGAAATGGGACCCTATATAGATTTCTCTGATAAAGTCTCCAGACTCTGTATAAAAGAAATCAGCACTAAAAATATTCAACACTTGAGATGTGGCTAGTCCAAACTAAATGTGCCTTGAGTGTAAAATACACACCCGATTTCAATGACTTAGCATGAAACAAAGGTGTAAAATATCTAAATAAGAAGTTTGTTTTACATTGATAACACATTCAAATGACAACATTTTGGATATATTAGGATTAAATAAAATATTAAAATTAGTTTCACCTTTTTACATGTTAATCCTCACCCAAGGATATAGTCACTGATTTTTAGAGAGCGAGGAAGGCAGGGAGAGAGAAGTGTGAGAGAAACATTGATCAGCTGCCGCCTCTCGAACCCACAACCTAGGTATGTGCCCTGGCAGGGGATCAAACCCGAAACCTTTTGGTGGGTGGGATGACACTTCAGCCAACTGAGTCACCCAGCTAGGGCTAATTTCACCTGTTTCAATGTGGCTACTAGAAAATCAGAAATTACGTATGTGGCTGGTGGTGTATTTCCATTGGACAGCACTACTCTATACCGCTGCTAACCAATCATTTGTTTCATAGCATCTATCACAGCTTTTAATTACTCAAATTACTGATTTACTTTTCCTTTTTCTGTCGTTCCCAATAAGTAAGTTTCACCAGGCCAGAGCCCATGCCTTGTTTATTCACCAACAAGCTGGATGACCCAGAGTACCTGGAAAAGGCTCATAACATTCACGGTTAAAGGAAGTTCTCCACAGATATGGTCACAGCCCAGATCATCACATCAAAGAAAACTCAATGCAAACTGCCACCCACAGTTACTCTGGGGGATAGTTAACCTCAAGGTCCCACACACTGTGGACTCCGTAGCAGATCAGCCAGGAGAGCGAGGAGAAAGAACCATAACCGGTTCTAGAAAACCATCGGACAGCTTAAAACACAGTGGGAACTTGGAAACCTTTATATTTTAATGGTATTAAAATACACGTATCATAAAATGGACCGTGTTAGTCAATTTAATGAACTATTCAATGGTACTTAGTATATTTTCAATATTGTGCAACCACCACTACCATCCATCACCAGGAAAACTTTTAACCAACGGTGTCAGCTGCACCTCCCACCTAACCCGTCACCTCCCCTACCCAAGAAGAAAGGACACCTCACCTCCATTTCACCATCTTTCCTTTCTCTACCCCTCTGGTGTGAGCAGGGTGTGCAAGAGCAGCATGAAGGAAAAAGGTGCTAAGAGTCACCATAAATCACACATGTGAAAATCTGCCAGTGGAAAAAAATCCAAGGGTGATAAGACAATGAAAGTAAAGGAAGATGTAAAACTTTCACTTTTCAGAGTTGGCCAAATAACAGAACAAAGACTGTGCTGGTATGTAAGAAGTGACTGGGAATCTTAACCCCAAATAGCATAAAATGGGAAAAAAGGCCATTACCCAGAAATTATGGTGCCCCCAGGGCATGTACACAGGACACGAGAAAATATTACTATTTCTTTTTATTCTGAGTTATTATCGTCAGGGTTTCAATTCCATAACGGAGTTTCACATTGGTATATCAACAGTCTTTACTTAGGAGAAGGTTTTAAAATTTTAGAATATATAATAATATAAGATAATGGACCATGGAGATCATTATGAAATTCACCATGTGCAAGACTAATTCCAAGAGTGTATGCCAGAATGAACCCCACTCTCTCCGGGCTTAGCACAACTTCCACCTACAAAGGAAGCCCATTCGTTGGTTCGAAGGCACTGCCTCAGATGTACCAGCAAGCTCACATCAGCGGCTTCTCCTTTTCCTTGCTGTAGCAGAGACACACCACGTATTCAGTGGCACAGTCACATAACCCATTCGCAAGGCTTACAAAAAGTTCCACGTGTGAATGCATTTTAACAAACAATGTTCTTGTGTGTATGACATCACAAAAGATTCAACAGAACAAAAAGGAGAACAGGGCCAGACAGTTCTCATGCTCTAAAAAAGGCTTCCGCACCTGCATTTCCAGCTTCGCATGAACAATTACTGCTTTCACGTGCAACCTCCCAAATTGGTGGTGCATGGAAACAGAAAATCACACATATAAGCATCACCAGACTCTGCTACCTATTTGCATGCAAAATTGTCATCAGTACTCTCCGGTTTACTTTTTGCCCATCTAAGAGATTAGGGGTGGGAGATGGTTTAGGATGCTTTGGGAAGCCGACTTTAAGAGGCATTTTGGTTCCTACTGTAAAAACAGTCATTCCTATGGTTTTTAGCGTCTGTGCACGCATGTATGAGGTATGTGTGGAAAAAGCCCAGCCATTATTAATATAACAAGGAAGGTTTGTGTGGCATCGATGTAACCTGGCAGCCAAGGAGAGTGGACTGGAATGTGCATGGGTGAACAATGATGACTTCACTGTACTAGTCAGTGGGGGGTGGTAGACACCATTGAGTGAGCATGTGCACTGTCTGTCCATCGCATTCAAAATGACTGAGCGAGTAGAGCAACGAATCCACTCAAATTTTGCATTAAGCTTCAACATTCCTCCACAAAATCTATTAGGATGATTCAGAAGGCTGCAGCTATGGGCAACTGGTGACTGGCAGCTTCATCAAACAACGCACCTGCTCCTGCATCACATCTCATGCAGAGTTTTTTTTGCAAAACATGAAATCACCCAGGTGACTCGGCCCCCTACACCCTGCATTCGGTGCCCTGTGACCGCTGGCTTTTCCCAAAGCTAAAATCACCTTTGAAAGGGAAGAGATTTCAGACCATCGATGAAATTCAGGAAAATAACGATGCGACAACTGATGGCGATTGGGAGAACGTGTGAAGTCCCAAGATGCCTACTTTGAAGGGGACTGAGGCATCATTGTCCTATGTACAATGTTCTTGTATATTGTACCTTCTTCAATAAAAGTCTCTATTTTGTATGTCACATGGCTGGATGCTTTCTGTACAGACCTCATATGTCCCTCCAAGCTGCCCTCTCAGTGATTTTAGTGGAAGGGAAGAAAAGCTTGAGAATGAGATCGGTAGAAAAATTACGTGAATGGCAAAGGGATTCTTTAGAACAATACAAGAGAAGAAATGTGGGTAAAAATAATTTGTATTTATACTCAGAAAAATGTCATCTATCAATGACAGTTGGCACCGAAAGGGAAAGATGAATTTTAACCATGCAGAACACAGGACTTTTGGACTTGGCCAGTGAGAATGTATTGACATGAACCACCGGGAAGTCTGAACTTCGAGACTGCCCATGAGGATCTGACAGGCATCTAGGTGCTTACAAGGAATCTTGAGGTTTTCTCTAACATCTCCTTCCTTCCCTCCTTGTTTCTTTCCTCTTTTTCACTTGAAATGTGAAAAAGAGGAAAGTGTAGTCACTGGTGTGAATTGAGATACACTAAAAGTGTGAAATACACCAAGATTTCAAAGACTTTGTATGGAAAAAAAGAATGTAAGCTATCTCAATAAGAATTTTTTATTGATTATATGTTGAAATAATATTTTGAATGTACTGGGTTAAATGAAATATATAATAAGCATTTATTTACCTGTTTAAAATTTTTATGTGGTTAATTAAAAATTTTTAACATATATCTATGCTTCACATTACATTTCTATTGGACGGTCCTGTTCTAGAACCTTTTGTTTTCAATGTATTTATTTAAACTTCTTTATTTTTTATTTATTTCAGTCCAAAAGAACATGATCCTTTCCCTACCTGTATCCTTTCCTTACAAGGAGCCAATTTAATTCCTTACAAAGCATCCTTTAGCTCCAGCTATGAGTAAGGTCACTTCTTTCCCCAAACTAAACCTGTAACGCCAAGGGCTGGGGAAAAGCTGCCAAAATATTTACAGCATGGGATTAAATGAGTAACTTACTTCAAGCATATTAAATCTTTTCTTTTTACTTGTCACCATGCCAAACTGGAGGGGGAAGGCGAAACTTCTTACTGCCTTCACGTGTGATGCTTGGGTCCCTATGACCCTGAAAAGCGGCATCTTGGAGCATTTCTAGTAACACCATCACACCAGCCTCTAAAGTGTTTGTTTACCTCTCTGGAGAAAGTGGGTTTCTGACTCGGGTGGCAGGTCCAAACACCACCCTGAATCACACCTCCCAAGTCACACGGGGAATCTTGAGCTCCAAACCTCAGCTGTAACTCACTGCTCTGGGCAAAACTGGAAAGAGCTGCTGGAGGCAACCAGCCAGCAGGCATCCTGGCTGGGATTATGCAGATCAGAAATATCAACAGACAGTGGACCAACCTTCAGTCTGTTTTGCTGAGTCCCTGCGAGTGCTTTGTAGTGATTTTCCGGATGATTTATGTTACATTCCAGAAATGCAAATTCTCCCTCGTGCACTTAATAAATGCATCCGTGCAGTCCTAATGTTTCCACTTAACGAAGCCATCTCCCTTTCTGTGCTTCCTCGCTTGGTTCCTCCGGGGGTGGGATGGGGGCTTTGTGATATTCCGGATTCCCACATTTCAGTAAGAAGTGAGTGTCATTATTGCTTTGTTACAACTGCCGCATAATCTGTCTGAATTTAAATGATGCAGATCCTACCAGGCAAATACTAGAAAACAAAATCTGGTATTGAATTATACGGTCAAAAGCTGGTGGTATATTAAACCTGGCTCAGGCAAGAGAGGAGGGTGTTCTGGCTCTCAAGAGAGATTACCTGGGTTCAAATCTCAGTGCCGCCTCCTACTAACAGTACCACTTCGGGTGAGTTATGAGCCCTTCCATAGGGGCTCAATTTTGTCTATGTTGGATGAAAGTCATATCTATCTCACTGGGTTGTCATGAAGATTAAATGAGATAATGCACATAAAGCACTAAAAGTGGGCCTGGAACCCATGCTCTTCTCTATGTGGGAGCTGCTAAAATCATTATTGTCAATGTTATTATTATTAATAACCCTAATCACCTCCTAACTTGTTACCAAGCATGACAGATCTTCACATGGTAAGTTGATCCTTGTGTCTGAATCCACTCCAGCTCTACATCAATATTTAGTTTCCACATATGACTCTAATTTCTCAGCCTAAGCCACAGGCCGGCGTTTTTCTTCCTGTGACCCTCTTTTATTTATTTTATTGTTTAAATCCTCACCCGAGGATATGTTTTTATTGATTTGGGAGCAGGGGTGGGTGGAGAGAGAGAGAGAGAGAGAGAGAGAGAGACATCAGTTGGTTGCCTCATGTACATGCCCAGACCAGGGATGGAATCTACAACCTAAATATGTGCCTTGACCTGGAATTATGCCCACGACTTTTTGGTGTACAGGACAACGCTCCAACCAACTGAGTACCTGGCCAGGGCGCTGTGACCCCCTTTTAAATACTGGTGTAAGTTCTATTCATTGCTGAGTGTGAACCAAAAGTGGGTCTAGAACATCAAGACTCATAAAAATAAATGAGGCAAATGGCATGCTGAGGAGTTACTACTTCCATGATTTGCACCAGTCTCTACTACAGACTCCATAATGCTTAGAGAATGGGGTATGAGGAGGAAGGGGGTGAGGGTCTACAGTGGGCCTGGAGAAGCCTGGAGAGCCAGTCCTAGGAAATAGTACCCTGAGGAGAACGAGGGCAGAAGGCCCCAGTGAGGTACATATACCACATTCCAAAACGAGCTAGAGAGTGAAGGAGATGATTGACCAAAGAGGTGAAATATGAGAGAATATGTTTAGAGCGTTTAGCACACAGCACACCAAGAAAAGGCAGATAACAAGGGCATGGAAATGAGGAAGACACCAAGCAAGAGATGGACAGGAATAGGTCACCTCCATCCTGATCATGCTCTATGCTTATCTTAAAATCCATCCCAAATTTATAAAGTAAAATATGCAAAGAGAAGATATTTCTATGAAAAAGGCATAAACCCAGGGATAACCTTGGCCTCTTCACTCTCCACCCTCACCCACACTCCCTAAATTTCTCTAACTGCCACCAACATAAACTCATACCCTAAATTCTCCTCCCACCTTGGTCCTGCCCTGCCTTCAACTCTACCAGGAAGCATTTCAGGTCTAACATTTAAAAAAAAAAATGCCCTAAAAGCTTGTCCTCAGTAACAGCAAAGAAAGGCAGCTGAACAGATAGGGTCTGGCCACACCCGGGCACACAGTGGAGGCAGCCTCAGAGAGGGAAGGCAGGCAGGTTGGGGACAGGTGACCACTACTCCCCCAGGGCTCAGGACACCCCTCCCAGAGTTCTCCCACTGCACCATGATGCTACAGGACCTGATGTCCGCCAGCAGCCTGTTCAGGTTCATATCTCCTGTGTCCATCCTGCCTTAGATGACTCACACAGGCAACTGGTTTCATCAGACACAAAGAGGTAAGCATCCTGACCTGTCTCTAACTGCTCCTGAGACAGGACACGTCCTCTTAACCCAGGACTAGAACAAACAGTTTAACAAATGCTAAAGAAACCAACCTAATATCTATTCAGAGAACATGTTATTTGCTCTTCTATTACCTTCTTAGGAGATCCTCTATTCATGTCTTTTTCTTCTTTCTTTTTTTCCAATAAGAAAACAAAACCAAAGAAATGGCTAGGAGAAGAGAGAGCAAGCTGGAAATAAAAACAGCTCCTAGGTGTAGAGGTTGTGGGACTTAAATGGATGGGGGTGATATTTACTGCTTGGTCTGGTCATGGTGATTGCCAGGGGCTTCTGGGACATCTGAGAGGAAAAGTCAGGTGAGTGTTTGGATGTAAGGTGTGCAGGTCAGAAGAACGCTGGGTCGGAGATACAAACCTGAGACTCATCCTCCCGATGTGTTTTGTTTAGGTTCCACCCATGGTCGGCTGCTTGGATTAGTGTTTTCCTTGGAAGACTAAGCACAACAAAGCCTTTTTTTAAAAATGGAATGTTTATTTCTTCAATGAATTTTTTAAAAATGGAATGTTTATTTTTTCAGTGAACTTGGCGCTGTAATCGTGATTGGGAAAAAAATGCAGCTCGAATGTGCACGACACGTTTACTGAAGGCCGTCATGGGAGAGCCTCGAAAGTAAGAACAGCTACATGGTGATGATAAATACCCATCGTCAAACCAGACTTGCTGAATTTCAAGATAAGACCCATGAAAATAAAACAACTGTTGAAAAGTAAATTCAATTTTCTAATTGAAGTTTGAATGGTGATATTCGAAAACATTTATAATCTGGGGCTGATGTAACTCAGGTGAGCAAATGCAAACAACATGTTATGGACTTCCTCCACATCCCTGGACTTCTGGACCACTCAGGGGTGTCCAACCTGTGGCCTGTGGGCCGCAGGCAGCCCAGGTTGCCTGTGAATGCAGCCCAATACAAAAATCATAAATTTACTTAAAACACTATGAGATGTTTTTGTGATTACATGTCACAATGTATTTAATGTGTGGCCCAGAGATGCCAAAAGGTTGGACACCCCTGGTAGAGGGAGGAGGCAGAGGACAAAAGTCAGAGCCAGGTTAACAGGGTGTCCTGGCAGACCTCTACAAAGAGTATGATCAACACTCAGTGAGCGTGTCCTCTCGCCTCTGCTCCCCTAATGGTAATCATTTCTTAAAAATCTTCACCCGAGAGCATTTTTTCATTGCTTTTAGAGAGAGCAGAAGGGAGAGGGAGAAACACTGATGCGACAGAAACATCTATCTGTTGCTCCCCATACGTGCCGAGACCAGAGATTGGTTGTACGCGCCAGATGGGAAATCGAACCCACAACCTTTTGGTTACCAGATGATGTTCCAACCAAGTGAGCCACACCAGCCAGGACATGATAATCACTTTTAATGCTTTTCTAAAACCTATGTCCGTATATCTTTACAGGCTCAAGATTTGATAGGAATTGCCCAATTGCCCTACACATTGATCTTACCAGTTCACAGTCCAGTCTACAGAGTGAGGCCATGCCTATTTCTCCACATTGCTAATCCAATGTGTAAAAACTGATCCTATGGCCTCATTCTGAATTTCTGTAATCAGTAATGAGGTGAAAATCTTTTTCACCTCATTACTGATTACATATGTAAATATATAATTGTATATTTCTTACTTTCCAGCTAAGATTCCTGCTGCCCATCTTTCCATAACCCAGCTTGTCTTTTTCTTACTGATTGGCAGTAAGATTTTCTATAAAATGGATATCAGTCCTTGATTTGTTACATATACTGCAATTTGTTTGTCTTTTCATTGCCTAAAAGTTTTTAAATTGTCTGAGATCAAAACTTCAAGGCTTCTGGGTTCCGTGGCATATTTCAAAAGGACTAGGCTAATACCTTGACATACTAAACTCCCTCTAAAGATGGAGTTAAAGATGATGCCACTTACCGCTAAGATAAATAAATGCTTTGGACTGGGTTTCGATCTGTGGCTGTAGGTTGTGTACTTGGCCTTCAGAATAGTCCCTCTAAAACTACTGAGATATCTTTTTCCCCCCATCTATTGAAATTTAGACCATAGATTCCTTGTGTTCATGTCTAATATTACATTTTTCTTGGCAATTCAAAAACATTGTTGGAACTTGAGAGTTGGAAGGGACACTCATTTTACAAAAAGGGGAAACCAAGGCTTTTCCCCTCCTGGATTTGGGCACTGCGAGAGATAATCACTGCAGAGTCATGGTCTCAAAGTCAGCAGGGCCAAGGCTGCCCATGTTCCCTGACTCCCTCTCCTAACGGGCTTAGGAGGAATTACCGACATGAACGACATTTCATCCACGCCACGGCTCCACCACAGTTTCCTTCCTGTCGATTCCATGTGTCCCACACTCCTAAGTCTCCACCTCCTGAGCTCCAGACCCTCACCAGCAGTTGGTTCAGAAAAATCTCCATCTGCAAATCCCACAGGCAACCGAAACTCAAGATGTTCAGAACAAAATATTGCCATCGTTCCAACACTTGCTCTGCCCTCCTGCATTTCCTCATGGTTCGCAGAAGCATCACAACTGAGTGAGAACAGCCAAGCCTGCATTGTGGAAAACAACAGACACTTCCCGCTCCCTCATCTCTACATCCAACTGGCCGCTGTCAAGTCTCTCTCTTGAACTCTCCTTTCTAAGTCTCCTTCCTCTCCCCAGCTACCCTCTCAGCCTAAGGCAGCCTCCTGCTGCCTGTTGTTTCCTAGTGACCATGCCTACGCCTAAGCTGCCCTCTGTGCGCTTTCCACACCAACGGAGGGGCCATCTGGCTAAAACACAAGGCTGGCCCACCGTTCCCCTGACAAAAACCCCAAGGCCCCATCACCTGGCCTGGTGGTTCTCACAGGGAATGACAGTGCCTCCTGGAGTACGTTTTGGAAACTTGTGGGTGGAACTACTAGTTGCCACAATGATTGGGAGGTCACTGCTGTGGGTGAAGTCCAAGCAAACATGACACCTACAATACACAGGGCAGCCCCACAAAGAAATGTCTCGAGTCCTACATAATACTGGAAAATCCCACAGGATGTTGTCTGAAGATGAAAAGTCTATCTATAATTATGTAAGACTAGATTTCCACTTTGCTTTCCATTTAAACAAAAATAATTTTGCACAGTTTAATATACACTGAATTTTCCAGGAATGGACTCCTGTATAAATCACAGGAGATCAACTGCAAGAAAACTACTTTTCAGCACAGTTGCTGAGTGTACTGGCATCAGGATCACCTGGGGGCTTAGAAGAGCATGTTTGCCTAGAAATGCAGATTTCCAGGGGCATGAGATAGTTGTTACCCATAAGAAGTAGTAGGCTATGGACGTCCAGTCAAATGGAGGCATAGATAAACATGGCTTACCTCCTCACACAACCACATTAAAATTGTAACTAAAGGATAGAATAACCATCACTCGGAACCATCAGAAATTAAGTTGGATGGAAGTCTGACAACTGGAATTAAAGAAACCATATCCATCCATACTCGTAGGAGGGATACAGATGTGGAATGGGCTGGTCCCACATTGACATGTGGTGCATACAAATTCGGGAGAGGGGAGAGGGGTATAAGGACACTAAATGGTAATGGAAAACATATATATAATTAAAATATATTAAAAAATAAAAATTCAGAAGGGATATCTTGGGAGTGAGGAGTCCCAGCTTCACACCAGGCCCCCCAGCCCAGGATTCCAGCTCCAAGAAGAAAAGTCCCATAACTTCTGGCTGCAAACCCCAGCAGGGATTGAGTCAGTGGAAGAAACTTCTGGAGTTCCATGCAGTTCCTCTTCAAGAATCCACACACAGACTTATTCAGACTTACACTCTCTGAGCTCCAACACTGGGGTTGCAGCTTGAAAGGTACCAGGGAAATACAGGGAGGAACTGAAGTGTCTGGCATCAAGGTGAGAGCTAGGGGACAACTTTCTCCCAGACAGAAATGTGGGCAGAGGTCATTGTCCCTTCTCTGAACCCTCCCCTACAGAGCCACAGAGCCACAGAGCCAGTAGGCAGGTGCCATATCTGAGACTCCATCACACTGGCTAAAGCTGTTTGCCCCACCCTGGAGCTCCCCTGAGACTTCATCCCATCCAACTTATGGGTCCATCCAAACTGTTAACAGAGACTTTTCCATGTGAATGGCTGGTCTTGGCTCATGTTTCACAACTCCCTAAATTCTTTCAAACAAGCAACAGCTGGCCTCAGTGAGCCCACAGCCCTCATACCTTCAGCTAAGTGGCCCCAGGTACGGCCCTAGCAGCAGCCATCCCAGATTCACAGCTTGGCTCTGCCTGGGAATCTCCAAGCCCAGCACAAGTAGCAGCATCTCAGATTTCTTTATAGCCCAGGTGGGGTGGCCCCAGGGAAAACACAGGTGGGGGCTGAACTTGGTCTGCACAACCCAAGAAACCCCAGAGCCAGCACACCCAGTGGACAGCTACAGACCACATCAGAGCACCACCACCCTGCCCCTGCATAGCTGATCCTCCACGGAGGGCAGATGTTGGTGGTCAGTGGTCAAAGACAGTCTTAGCAGCTGACTGGCCTGGGTAAATCCATCCCATTGACCTTCCAACAGCAATCAAGGCTCAACTACAAGAGGAGGGAGTACTCAACCCATATGGAGGTCACATCTCGAGTACCCAGCGGGGGTCATAGGGGAGGCTGTGCCACTGGACCCTACAGGATACCTACTATATTAGGCCAGGCTACCAAGACAGGGAGCCATAGCAGCTCTACATAATGCATAGAAAAAAACACAGGGAGGCTGCCAAAATGAGAAGACAAAGAAACATGGCCCAAATTAAAGAATAGATCAAAACTCCAAAAAAAAAGAACTAAACAAAAGGGAGATAGCAATCTATCAGATGCAGAGTTCAAAATATTGGTTATAAGGATGCTCAAGGAAATTAGTGAGGACCAGCATAAAGAAGATCCCATCAGAAATGAAGGATTCACTAACTGAAATAAAGAGCAATTTACAGAGTGCATGAAGCCAAGAATCAAATCAATGATGTGGAATATAAGAAAGCAAAAGACAACCAATCAGAATAATAAGTAGAAAAAAATCCAAAAAAATGAGGACAGTGTAAGTAACCTCTGGGAAAACTTCAAGTATTCCAACATTTGCATCATAGGGATGCCAGAAGGAGTAGAGAAAGAGCAAGAAATCGGAAATCTATTTGAAAAAATAATGAAAGAAAACTTCCCCAATTTAGTGAAGGAAATAGGCATGCAAGTCCAGGAAACACAGAGAGTCAGAAAGAAGATGGATGCAAAGAGGGCCACTCTAAGACACATTATAATTAAAATGCTAAAGGTTAAAGATAAAGAGAGAATCTTAAAAGCGGCAAAAGAAAAGCAGAGAGTTATCTACAGAGGAGTTCCATAAGACTGTCAGCTGATTTCTCAAAAGAAACTTCACAGGCTAGAAGGGACTGGCAAGAAATATTCAAAGACATGAAAAGCAGAGACTTGTAGCCAAGATGGCCCTACCCAGTAAAACTATCATTTAGAATTGAAAGGCAGACAAAAAGCTGCCCAGACAAGAAAAAACTAAAGGAGTTCATCATCACCAAACCATTATTATATGAAACATTAAAGGGACGTATTTAAGAAAAAGAAGATCAAAACTATGAACAATAAAATGGCAATAAATACCTATCTATCAACAACTGAATCTAAAAAACAAACTAAGTAAATGAAGAACAGAGACAGAATCATGGACACAGAGAGCCTTTTGATGGTTGCCAGATTGGAAGGAGGTGTGAGAGAATGGGTGAAGAGGTGAGGGGATTAAGAAGTACAAACAGGTAGTTACAGAATAGCCCTGGGGTGCAAAGTACAGTATAGGAAATGGAGTAGCCAAAGAACTTATACACATGACTCATGGACATGAACAATGGTGTGGGGATTGCCTGAGGGAGTGGGGGGTGCTGGGTAGAGGGGGGCAAATGGGGAAAAACTGGGACAACTTTAATAGCATAATCAATAAAATATAATTTAAAAAAAAGAAATGCAGACTCCCAGCCTATACCCCAGACCTACTATGACGTCCATCCGCATTTCAACAACTAGGGCCATTCACTTCTTTTGCTCACTCAAGTGTGAGAACTATTGTGTGAGAGACTGTGAGACCCATGGTTTGAAAAAGACAGGCCAAGGGGGAGCTCCCCAGGAAATTGTTCTCAATTGATTAGTAATGCCTGCCCGGGGGCAGAAATGGGGCAATGATGCAGACACACTTACGCAAGATCCCAACCTCTCCCTTCTCCTCTCCCCCTCATTCTCTGCTTACAGAACTCCTACTCACCCTTCACAACTCTTTCTAAAAGAGACTTCTTCAACCTCCTCCCTCCCTATTCAAGGCACCATGTAGCACTCTCATGTTAACATAAGAGTTTTTTAGTGTATCTCTCCTGGGAAGGCAGCTACTTTATCTGGTTCGTTCTGCTCTGCTCATAACTAGCCTCCTCTTTGCCCAGCTAATAACTAGAATCCGATAAATATTTAGCAAATAAATACATGGTTCTTAAAAAAAGGATAAAGCAAATACAGAGTCAATCATTGGGAAGGACAAGATGGCAAAATCGTCTCTTCCCCTGCACCAGGTTGTCTCCCATTAAGATTACTGGGTCTGCCATGGCCAGGTGGCCAGTTGGTGGGAGTGTCATCCTGTGTACCAAAAAGCTGCAGGTTCAGTTCCTGGTCAGGGCACATACCTAGGTTGCAGGTTCAACCCCAATTAATGTTGTTTCTCTCTCTCTCTCCCGCTTCCTCTCTCTCTAAAATCAATAAACATATCCTCAGGTGAGGATTAAAAAAAAGACCCCTGGGGTCTTTCAAAGGCAAGGGAAGGCAGGCTGACAAATGAAGACTGGCAGCCAGCAAAGCCTCCCATCCAGCACCAGGCTTTGTCTGGGCGTCTGTTACCGAGACCTGCAAGCCTTCAAGGCTTCCTTGCCCACAGGAGCTAGACTCTGCTGGGATTAGCCAACAGCTGCAGAAACAGACACACAGAACCAGCCCCATTTGTGTGGTGCACGTTTGTGAGAAAAACTTGCTCTGTGATGATTTTCTTTAACTATCACTTTGGGGAATGATGTTCCATTTAGTGGGTGGGGGACACCAGAGGCTTATTCGACAAATGAACACAATTTGCTCGCCTGAGCTTTGCATGTGTATGTGAAAATCCTCACACTTAGAGCAGGGGAAGAGACTCCATAAACAGAGTCTTATAAACAGAGAAAAAGAAAGAAAGAAAAAAAAAAAACAGGATGGCAAGTGTGGAAATTCACGCTGCAACCGGGTAAAGAACCAGTGCTGACAGCCATAAAACAATGAAGCTGGCCATATATAAGGATTAGGAAAATTCTGAATACAGAAGCATTCTGCCCAGAAGTTTTATTAGAAGAGAACATTAACATGAATCATTTATAGATCCCCAAAGCCCACTATATTAGCATTGGGGGAGTCACGTCTCCACTGGATTCAAAGGATCAGTGGCCCCAAAAATTCAGGATCCGGGGAGATACACTCTCCTCTGAGTCCACTCTTCCAGCTCTCAGATAATCAACTAACAGAGTCAAAATAATCTAATCACGAAGTAATGCGCGCACATGGCGAAAACACAATGGAGATCCTATTTGACAGAATTCTACATCAGCTGTTCTGTCAAGATGATAATGAAACATCAGACAATCTGTGAGAATACCATGCCAAGGAGGAGAAATACAAATTGGGCTCCTTCATGCCTCATGGAAATTAGAAGGTTCTAAACTAATCAATTAGCTCAGCATCCCTCACTACCTCCATATCCTCCCTGCCGCCCACCCGCCCCTGGCATTATCATTCCTCTTCTTGAAATTTCCTGGGACTCCACTTACTGCTCTGTGATCGCAGAGAGCAAATGAAAATCAAGTCCTCTGCTGAATGCGAGAGAAACTTTACATTGTAATGCGAGATGAACTGATTAAGGGCACTTCATCAATGAACAGCTAATTCTTCAAACCTCGAAGCAGAGTCGGATAAAACGTTGCGAAGAAAGAATGCAGCTTAGTTTTGATCACACAGAAAAATGGATTCGGGCACTCAGCGGGATGCCTCATTAACAATTACAGTAACTAGGGCTGTTCTTTCGAAAAATAATGCTCTGCAAGTTAGAATGAAGACCCAATCTTTGGGGACCCACGGTAGAAAGAATACTCTTCCTTTTAGCAAACAAGTCGCTCAGGGTGTTGAGAGTACCCTAAAAAATACCAGGGAGGACAAAGAGGAGAATGTTTTATCTTTCTAAGGCAGAGTTCATCTTACCCAAATACTTATACCTTGGAAAGCGATGGCAAACTCAGATACATGTGGAGTAAATTTATTACTTAAAAAAATGGTAAACCCCCTCCACTGACCAAACAGAAAGAAAAACCTCAGAACGGCCTTTCGCTCTTAAAAATTCTTGTGGTCGCCCTAAGAGCTTTGCTTACGTAGGCTGTATCTATCGACTACTTATTATATTAGAAAATTTTAGAGTAAGATATTTTTAAAACAAGGGTATCCAAGCACACATTAACTGGCCATGATGCCATCAAACACCACACAGCCTCCCGAAAACTCCACTGTGTGCCTGCGAGAAAGTAAGAGGGAACAAGGCAAATAAAGAGCTTAGTATTACTTTGAAAATAGCTTTGCCTGCAGAAACTCCCAGGGGCCCCCAAACCGCACTCTGAGAGCTGCTGTCCTGCAGTCATGTCTGGCTGACACAGAGATGTCAACTGTTTCAAGAACCACTTCTATCACAAAAATGAAACACTCTCTGTATTATGCGTCGATAAAAACTTTGCAAAATGGAACCGATGCCAGTTTTATAAGAACTTCAGCAAGGATACGTGAAACTGTCTGTCTGGTAGCGGACAGGGAAAGGGGCTCTTCGATCTTTTCCAGTTTGTTGCAGTTGTTTCACGGTCTCTACTGGCCCGGACGACTTACGGCTCCTCCACCGAGACACCGGCCCGTCTGGGGAAATTCATTCCCTTCAACAAACGCTCTGTGCAGGAAGGTCCATCCCGAGAGGCAGTTTACTTAGTGGCTGGAAGTGCAGACTCTGCAGTGGGGCATTCTGGGTGCAAATCCTGGCTGGGTGCCTTGCCAGGTGATGTTGGGTGAGTTACTGAATCTCCCAGTGCCCTTGCATCCCCAAGTATCAAAAGGGACAATAACAGTACTCGCCTGATAAGGTCTTTATAGAATTCGAAAGGGTTTAAGTGCCCAAGACATAGTAAGTGCTCAAAAATGTCAGTTATCATTATTCCTTCTTTTACGACATAAAAGGTATTCCAAAGCTCCCAAAGCTGTTTCACGCTCAAACTTCAGAAGTACAAGAACTACACACTTACCAAAAAAACACAAAAACCCACACAACTATTTAGTTCTGTGAATTTTAAATAATAAAATTTTAATACTTTTTTTAATCCCTCTAATGGAAAATGGTAAATAATGCCTGAAACAGAAATTAAACTCATGTATTGATCTCATAGTGGGGTGGGGAATAAGATGAATATACAAATAATTTGTACAAAAAAGAAGAATTTTTACCATTAAGATTTAATGCAATAGACACTTATTAAGCACCTACCACATACCTGGCTTGCACCAGGTGCCAGGAAGATAAAAAGGAACCCAAGTGCCTGGCCAGTAAGGGCTCACGCAGTCCAGTGGGGCACGCGTGGCGTTAAACTAATCTAGCGTGCGTCCCGCTGTGTTGTTCAAACTCAGTTACGCTCAGGGCGCCTCACATAGTATGGTCCTCAGCCCAAGCTAGGGCAGAGGGAAGGGGGAAAGCATTCTTTTTCCACCAGGGAAGTGGATTTTTCCTTTCACTTGTCATTAATTCTGTTCATCTGCAAGGAGCCCAGCTATCTATAGCTTTCCTGTTTCACGGGCCCTTCAATAAGCATCTTTATTGAGCTTCTCCGACTTTGTGAATCGTAAATTGTCCTTCCAACATCCCTAATGACAGGCATTTCGACCCATACATTCTATTTACATATCATAGTAACAGCCACCTATTTAGATGTCAAATTCCAGTAAGTAAAACTCAGACATGTATAAAACAAACAAAAAGCACAAAAAAGCCAAATAATTCTCAAAGGCATGGCTACTGTCCAAGAACTTCAGTTCCTTTTTGAGTTTCTCAGGCCACAGTTACTCATATTTTACACACACGTATATAGTGAATTTGTTTATCTTTTTTTCCTACCAGATGAGAAGTACAAAAATCTGAAAAATAAATTTAAAATATAACACTCAGTTTTGTGACTTCTCCAAAGTTACAAACCAGTACTACTTGGTTTCTGCTGAATTAGTCTTAACAGACGAGAAAAGACTAAGTGAGGTCCACAAGGTGTTTCAGACAGCTGGAGTCTTACTGAAGACTCCTTTGGCCAAGCGAAAGACTATTTTTCATTTTCCTGTATGTCAAAAGACAGAAAATTAAAAACTGAACTTGAGTGTACACCCAAAATTTCCTTTAAATTTCTCTTAAAAAATTCTAATCCACACTCAGAATGCACTTGCCTGAAGAGCTAGCCAATGTCGTCATGATATAGAAAAAAGGATTAAAAATGAGTATATTATTATAGAAATGATAGCCATTATGTTATATATATATATATATATATAGGTTTTGAAAGAGGCTTACCATCTTTTGGTTTCTATAACTTCCAGCTATTTAATACTTGCAGACTGAAATGAAAAACTGAGAAAATTAAATGTGATCTTTTTTTTCTTCTCAGATAACTAAAGCCAAGATGTCTTTGACAGCATGAATTTTCCAAATAGTTGACTCATTTCAATGCTGTGTGGACACAGCCCCGGTCTGAATTTTTATGAGTTTTAGAGGTGATCCAGACATCACACATGAATACTACATAAAATCAGATAATGTAGAATATAAAATATACATTGCAGAAGGGGTAAACTCTATAGATTATTCTGGCCCTGAAAAAAAGCAGAATTGTCTCAATTTCTCTTTTTTGGAATCTGATTCTTATCTTCCATGTCTCATCTTGATATTTGTACATTTATTAAGGGCTTAGCAGGATGTGTTGTACATGGAGAAGTTTTATATTAATGATATTTGGTTTTCATTTAGAAACAAATTCTTCTTCTCCTCTTTTTTTTTCTTCCAGGCCAATTCAGCTTGGAAATAAACACATAGCCCATAGGGAAGACTTCGGGAGGCTCAAGCAGACAGTTCATCTGAATTTGCTGAGCTGGTTCTGCCTGAATGAACAGCCTTCCTGCTCTTCGAACCACACCTGGGCAAGCAGAGTGAAGCGGGGACTAGAGTAACCGGAGCAGTGATGTCAACAACCAACACCACTGGCCAAGGCCAAACCCCCCTATCCCCATCACAGACGGCGTGGGAAGTATATTTTTTTAGCCTAAATTTTCTCCCCCTTTGGCCACAGTAGAAATATCGTATCAGGGGCCTGTTATACAGATAACTAATGGGAGAGTCACATGAGGGGACATCACTGGAGCCTCATTTTCTGAGCCGAAGTTCAGAGGTAAGGACGACAGTCAGAAAATAGGTTTTAGAACCATATGGTTTCAGAACATGGGAGCTGTGTAGCCACCACAGCTGTGACATGGTCTGCTCCCTCCCGCCCACTTGCCCCAGAATTTCGTAGCCTTCATAAGGCAGCCCCCACTCTAGAATGAACAGACTCCTTAAACATAAAGATGGATATAGCAGGTGTGGCCCCACTGTAAAATGGAGAGGTCTTGGTTCCCAACATTCAGTCATTCAGAAAGTGAGACAGAAAGGAAGGCCCTGGGGGCCCTCGCGCAGCCCAGGAGCAGTGACAGCTCGGGCCAGTGCTGGGCATCGGAAGGATGAAGCTAAGGTCTATGACCCAATAGCAAAACCACAACACGGGCCCCATCAGGTGAGGTTCGGGTAGAACCTAAAGAACTGAGCCCAACTGTCCTTGACCATCTTTGATGAGGAATAAGCTCTGCTAAAACGAGTTTCCTGGGCACTTCAAATACAGACACCAGGGTACAGCTCAAGAAAAAAAACTCTTATAAGGGGTCTTATTGGGGGAGCCAATCTCCCCCAATAGACAGTAGGGTGATTTACCTGGGAGGTACATATTTCCTTAAAAACTCTTACATGAATTATGCAATAATTAAACTTCAAAATACTCCCTATGTTCCAATTTTTAATTTAAAAATATATACACCTATACATAAACATATGCACATATATGTATGCATTTTTCACTGGAAAACCCAAGCTAAGTACCCAGAGTTTGTCTGTAATAATCTAACATACAGTAACCCAATGGCCAGGCCACAGACAATAGCAGATGCTTGGAGAGAAAGAATAGAGCCCTTTCAGCCAATTACACAATTACACAATATGACCGTGTTTACATTATCAAAGGGGGCAGAACCAATTACCTAGCTACTTCAATTTAATAACCCTGTTTACCTCAATTATCTGGCAGGCAGAGTATAAAACCCTGCGTAATTACTTCAACCCACTCAGATAGTATAGATTTGGCCTGTGAGTCCAGAAGTAATTTTTCCTTCCAGACCACCTCCACCATCAGCAAACACCAAAACTCACAACAGTAAACTCACATCTGCTTCATCGATAAGCAGTGTAAGCAAATTCTCTCCATTATCCATCAGATTAAAACTTGTTTTGCTCTTAGTAGTCCATATTTGAAGTATGTTTTCCTAACAAAAATTCATAGGACCAGAGAATTTTAGATCTAGAAAGGACCATCCATGGCTCAAGGTCGAAAAGCCAGCTGTTGCCAGCAGTCTAGCCAGAAATCCGGCTTACTGACTCACGCCAGTTAACAAAAGCAGCTCCGAAGCCCCAACGCTTGGGTTCAAATCCTGGCTCTACCAACTTGATAACTTCAAGGTGACCTTGGCAAGTACTCAGCTCTCTAAGCCTGAGAGTTTCCATGTGTACAATGGCGGTAACAATGGCACCTATCTAAGGAGCTGGTAGGAGGACTAAATGAGACAATGCTCTGAATACACTTAGCGCAGTTCTTGGCATGTCCTATCATTTTTAAGCACTATCATCATAACATCACCACCACCTTTAATGGGCCCAGCGGTGGCCCCCTCCAAAGATACGTCCACATCCTCATCCCCAAAACTTCTGAATATTACCTTGTACGGCAACAAACGTGGTTAAGT
>PVKM010023847.1:0-20904 GCA_004027735.1 Carollia perspicillata
TAATTATTTCTGAAATGAATTGAAGATGCTTAGAAATTAGGAGCGATCCTTTTTTCTTCCAGGTGAAGCTGTGTTTTGATTACCATGCGATTTTTCAAATGTAGGCACTCCAGTTTGTGCTACATATACATTGAAGATGGGTTATTAATGTTAATACATTTGTTTTCTACTTCTGAATTCCCTCAGGTTTATAAATATAAAACTAACACAATTCCTGGGTAGTAATCTCTCATACTTTCGGATACCAATGCCGTCCTGGATAGTAATCGTGAGGCTAAATTACTATAAACAAATAACCCACTTAAATAGTCTGATAGCAGATTGCCTTCATATAAATTTAATTACACAGTTATTAATTATTATTGTGGTCAAATATGCACCATTTTTTATTCTCAAATTTGATTCTACCCCTACTACTCATGAGCTGAAACCAGTTCGTAGAAGTCATGCACCATTTTTTATTGTTTTACACTAAGAGAGAATGTGAAAATAATGGCCTGTTGAGGTAAGGGCTGCCCCATTTAAGGACAGGTCTTCTAGTTATTATTCGTTAAGTAATTGGTCAATCAACTCGAACAGTAATAGATGCAATCCTGTTGCTAAGATGATGTTTATAACCAATCTCCTCTGGTTTTCCCGTCACTAAATGACTGAAGTTCATCAGTTACTCAAAGATCACTTAATTGCTTGGCTCCTCATTCTATCCCAGAATATTAGGTTCAGTGGCATCATAAGAAAGAGTCCAAGTCTTAAAAATACAGTAGTTTATCTCCCTAACAGCATTTTTGAACTATTGTTCTTGTTAGACACATTCAGCAAGGGAATATTTAGTGCACTCTCTCGAAAGAGACTGGCTTTGACCTAGCTTGAATTTACTCATTGTTAAAATCATGTATTAACCATGCCAAGAATATCTATTTTTAATTTTACAAAGGTGAAATTCTTCAGAGAATTACTTTAAATGAAGTGAATGAGCAATATTTGAACTAAAAATAGGGTAGACTTAATCCACTAATATTTTGGTTGTATATATTTTAAATTATTTTTCCAATTGAAGATACACTCTTACACAAAGGGCTCAAGCAATCAGATTCTAAAGGAAAAAGAATTTAATCTGTGCTGCCTAGAAACTAATTTGGATGAATATGATGGTATTCAAAATAATAGGAATAATAAGAAATTCTCTTAGGAATACTAAGAGGAATTCAAATGTCAAGAGCAAAGGCTTAAATAGAGTATCTAAATCGAGGAAATCTGTAAGGAAAAGGAATCAAATTTGATTGGTGGTTTGGGACTTAACAAAAAAAAAAACGTTTCTAGGCGTTGTGACCACCGGCTTCAGGGTCGCTAATTAGTCTGACAAAGTGACAGTTCTGTATTCTGCTTAAACAAATAATGCATCTAATGAAACTCAAAATTCCTATCCTTCTCTGGGCACAAGGAGCTCCATCCACCACAGCTGTGGGGTGTTTGAAAATCAACAGAGGATGACTTCGCTTTGTCCGATGTTTCCTGCCTAACACATTCGCTGTGAAACTGTCTTGCAGAGTAATTTTAAGCAAGTCTTTAGCCTTCAACCAGGAGGAGACGTGGAGTGGAGGGACGTTGCCTTGGTCACACAGACACTAATGGGGAGTGGAATCTTTCACTTCTGAAAATGGCCAATCGCGATTAGTGTTCCGTGGCGTCCCTGTGCTCTGGCGCCCTTGGCTCGCCTCTGACCCCTCTTTCTCTGTCCCTCCTGTGAGAGGCCGGTCCAGGGAAGATCTCTGCTGCTTCCCATCCCAACTACAGCTTTCCTGGTGAGCACGGGGTGGCTCCTCACTTCGTGCAGAACAATTTCTAGGGCCAGGGGAGACCGGCCAGTTGGGTTTTGTAGAGCATTTGACAAATCCTTGCCTGAGTTTTGACTGACGTCGTCTCACAGCGGTCGAATGTTGGTGAAATGTCGGGTTTCCCTCAGAAATGTAGACTCAAAGGAGTCAGTGAAACACCAAAGGCACTCGGACCATCCTCAGGCTTTGTTCAATAACACACTCCAAAATATTTTATTTCGTCACTGAGCTGAGTGACAAAAAATGATGGATTTTTATGAGAAATTTTTTATTTTATGTGTATACTTTCTTCCCAAGAAAAATTTTTTTGTCCTGAATACTCCTCTACGGCACTGGTGACATTCTTGAGAAAATGTCATCCTTTCTTCGGCTTGGGTCCATGGAGCCTGTGGCTCCCACCTCTTCTGTTCTCACTCTCAAGCCTTTTATATTGAAACTGCTTTTAAGCAGCCAACAGAGTGTAGATCTTATCAGCTGCCCTATTAGATTGCCTAGCATATGTGTGTCTGTTTGTCATATTATCATATTTATAACATAATAGTATCTCTAATAGTATAGTTATATATTGTACGTATATAGGTACACACACACGTACATATCCAAAATGCTTATTTTGATGGGAATACTAGGAAATGCATCATTCATACCTAATTTATGAGAGTACATGTAAGTAAATGCAACTTTCTGGAGAATAGTTTGTCATATTATTTGTGAAATGGTAACAACGTTCATTCCTATTGGCCCAACAATTCTAAAAAGCACACCAAAAGACGCACTGGTTAGGATACTCAGGATGTTTAGTATTACTTGTAATACCCAAAACGGTATCATTCTGCGTCCATCAAAAACAGCTTTGTTAAGTGAATGTTCTTAGTCTATAAAGACATTACATTCAATTAAATGCTTTGCTTCTTTAATAACACTCCCCTTCGATTCCATGTGTTCATTGGCAAAGGATCGATCTGGCATTTTTAGTTAAGTGACCACTTCGACTGAACCACACAGCCAGTCGGAATGCACTGAGGAACTTCTGCATCAAGGAGGCCAAGGGTCAGATGCCTGGTGGGCTCAGAGCCACACGGTGCTGCAGAAAGAAAAGTCAGTCTCCCTGTGCTCTGCTCTGGTCCGAAAGCCCGAGGGGTATTGAGTTGAAGTAGAAGGTGTCATATTTTCAAAGGGACATTATCACCCGGGGACAGGTCAAAGCCGGGAAGCCAGGCTAGATAATGGTTGAGGAATTACAGTAGGTGGAAACCACTTGGAGGGTGCAGAGGCGTTTAACCTGAAGGGAGATTTCGTGAAGAAGAGGACAACTGCTTACCGCGGCCTGAAGTTCAGTGCCATGACTGGGGCAGAGGCCGTTCTCAGGGAGTAGGATGCAGACACAGCCTTGAAGAGTACAGGTTGTTAGCATGAGCACCTGTATGCCTCCAGAGCTCCAAGGAGCCCCAGTGCATGCCTGCCGCAGCCCACGTAACCCACGGTCAATGTTTAGAGTGCCCTGTGTCCTGCTCAGAGGGCGCCGATGTGGACAAAAGACTATATTCACCTTTAGTTAGGTAGAAGTGATTCTTTATCACAATTCTTCATCAATTCTTTATCACAAAGAGCTGACCAACAATAAGACGTGCCCGATAATGTAATGGGGCCACTTACAAAGCAGCTATTTTCCTATCACTGATAATGAGCAAACAGAGGACCCAGGTCACCCATTTGGGGGGTTTTAGGCAAGAATTCTTTATTTGGGGGGAGGTTAAAGTTGGTGGCTTTCAGGCTGTCTGCACTCCCAATTGGAAATGCTGTTGTTTTATTTCTTATGTTCAATGGTCAAGGGTTGATTTCAAGACATATCTACAAGTGACACTGAACTTTAAAATATATTCTTCTTGCTAACACAAAGACCTGTTTCTTTTGCATGCATAAATTTCTATGGACACTAAATCCTGAGAGCTAGTGAATTGACACTGGTAGTTCTATGTGAGATGCTTTGGGGACAATAAGGAGACAAAGACTCTGCTGTGACCAAAAAATATAAGACCATGAAAGTACTACTTGAGACTATGACTTTGACAGAAAATAAATCCAGCCTTTACTTTTGTATATCTAATTTATTTAATATCATTGATGGTCTGCTTTAATACATATTTAATCTGTTTTTTGCTTTAATACTTATTTAATCTGTTTAATGTTTCTTTCTATTATAAATCACCTTCTATAACATGCTGTTTTGTGGCATAGAATTAAAGGCCCTGCCTTTGAATTTCAATAGCCCCAGTTTAAATTCTCACTCCACCAGCCACCAGTTTGTGATTTGAGATAAAATACGTAACCTCTCCAAGCCTCAGCTTCATTATCAATATTACCAAGAGTTAACACTACAATTTTGTAGTGTAATTCTGAGAATTAGGGATAATTATGTTAAAGAAGCTGGCGCACAGTGCAGGTTCCAAAAGTTAGCTATTACGCGAAATGATTTTGTGAACATTAAATCTATTTTAACCTACTTGTCACTATTTAATGCTGCTCTATTTGTACATCCTTGTGTTCAAGGTTGACCATCCATTTGTTAGCACATCTGCATATTCCTCATAATTAATATCTGTTTTTAATGACATATGGTTTAGTGACTGGAAATTGAGTCTTGCCTTCTGTTTTCAATTTGTTTATGACTCAACGACTCAATATGTGTGTCTGAACTCTAATTTTCCATTCTGGAGACTGGAATTTAAAATCCTTGCTCATATGTAGCTATTTCAGAAAATGAGAGGAAATCGTGTACTCCAAGGATTTGGAATATGTGCTGGGCTCCCCAGCCAGGACCCCCAGAGATAACAGGTCAGGACCTCTCTTACGTTACGTGACCAGGGACACCTGAACCGGGAGGCCCATGGTCACAGTGCTGAAGTGACAGCAGCCCGGGCAGCGCTGGGGTCAGATCCCAAGTAAGGCCAGCAGGTAGCATCATGTCTGCTTGGAATGAGCACAAGCAGGCTTGACGGGTGTCCCTGGCACTGGAATTAGACTGAGGACATGATGACCCAGATGAACTAGGGGTCCCCATGGCAGGGCCCCTTGCAGGCCTGTCCCCCTGAAAGGGAGCATCCAGGGCACATGGGGACATGAGTTCCTAATGTATGAAATCCCTGTAGTGTCCCCCTTTTTTACCCTGGGTCCACATTCTGTCTTATCGATATTTGAGTCACGTCTTATCTCTCTATTAAATATCAGATAGAACAGCTCATCCTTCCTCCATCTGTTCAGCCCTTTCCTCACCGCCGGCAAAGAACGAAGTGTAGAGGGACATTGCATAGCTTTTATTATAGACTTAGATTTAATGCAAAATATTATGGACTTCTTCAGTATCTTTGCATAGTATTTTATTCTAGTACTTGGAAATGCACACATGCATGTGAATACACTGCACTAGCAACAAGTTGGAGCTGCCCTGAGAAGCTGGTACTATGAGAGTCACATTGGACTTACTGTGTCCCCAAAACTTGACCATTCTGGCCACTATAACCTGAGTAAGTCACTGGTCACATGGGAAAAAATTTGTTTGTTTGTTTGTTTTTTCTTCTTGGAGCGTCCCTCGAGTTCTCTACATCAGTATGGAGCCAAGGTTGGGACAGTCTGTTTGCTTTTTGTTTTGGGGGAAGGTTTGTGGTTTTGTCATTTGGATAGGTAAGGGTCCACAAGTCCACGTCATTTAAAAGTTTATTCAAATCATACATTCAAAAGATTATACCAGCAAGAGTAGTCTAATCTGTGATTAAACTTATCGCTTAATGTTTTGTATTCATTTTGCCTTCCAAAAAAAAAGATGAAATTTGAAACTTTATTCAGCACGCCCTTCCCCTGGATTTATAGGTCGCGGTAGCCGTGTTCTCCAGTTGTCGTGTAGGATCAGTATTTACTGGATGAGATGTGTTGATTCAGGAGGCTGTCTGCAGAGTGCCTGCCCCAGGAGGGTCATATGAAACTCGAGAGAAGCTTTTTGAGCAACATGGCATCTCGGAGACAATATATCAAGCTGGTAGATGCACGGCTCCTCTGTTAAGAATCCAGGGGTGGAATTATGGCCGGCTCCCGGTTATTGCTTCGGTGCTAAGGAGCCTCTAAGGAATAGGTTTGGATAAAAGGGGTTAACCAGAGGGGAAAGAAAGGTTTCCAGAACTCAGTGTCAGTAAAACATACAGAATGAATAGTGCTGCCTAAATAATTGAAGATGGTCACTCTGTTTGGAAAAATTTTGCAATTTTATACCATCAGAGTATGACCAATTTAATGGAGTACATTTTTTGTTATAACTCAGAATTCAAGATATATTATTATTACTATTATTACTATTATAATGTCTATTTTTGAACATTTCTGTTCTTAATAGCATGGTAATGTAGTTTTTAACACAAGGAGATTATGTTGTGTACCTATTTAAAACTCTAATTTTTATGTTGATGATTTGTTAGAGCTAAGTTTTATTCAGAATTTAGATTGTTGATTAATTTCTATTTCTTGACACAGAAATATTCACAAAAAAATAATATAGTGAGGGACATGGCTTTATATGTTACATATTGTACGCACATGTTCTTTACTTTTTGCACGTGGTCTTTTTATGTACGTGCATTTGTTATAAATCAATTAAAGAATATATATCAAATAAGAAATCGTCATTGTTAAAACCATTCGTGTGCGCGGACTAAATATCAGTTAAAAAATCTTCAGCAACCAACGTCCTTCTAACCAAAGATTTAGAGTTCAGTTTCTGGGCAGCAGGGCCCGGGCAGCAGTCTTACTGCCTTTCCCAGTCATGTGACATCTCTGCAAACCGGGGGAACTGCTGCCGAGCATCCATCTCTCTCCACGCATCCAGTCTACTCTCTCACTTTGGCACTGAGCTGGGACCTTTGCTTCTATCTCAGTCCCTGAGAAAATAGACGCCCTCAGAAGAGATCTTGGCTGGCTTCGCATCGGCCGACCTGCCTGTCTCCCTGCATCTGCAGTCCCCCCAGCCTGCGTGCACTTCTGCACGGCGGGCGCATGCGCTGCCCCTCAGTTCCACCCACGTGTGCGCTGGCCTGCCTCCCTCCCCCATGCAAGGAATTAGCTCTGATAATTATTCTTCCTTCTCCTGCTGCATTTTCAGCAACCCTTTCTGGGTCCTTCTGTAACAGATAGCCAGATATTTCTTCAGCAAAATGGGCTTATTTGAGAACCCCAAAGAACTGCAATTCAGGACAAGTGGTCTAAGGGTGAACCATAGAGAAGTCCAGAGCAACAAAGGAGAACTCTCTTTCAGGACAAGTGGTCTAAGGGTGAACCACACAGAAGTCCAGAGCAACAAAGGAGAACTCTCTTTCATGGGCGTGGGAGCGGCCATAGTCAACAGAGGCCATTGGAGGAAAAGAAACATTTAAAGCAGAGTGACTTTTCATTGGCTGAGTTATGGCCGTCTCCCATTGGCTGAGCTGTACCTGGGCAAGGAGGACCCTTTCTTCCTGCTCAGGTAGTAAGGTGGCATCACTTCCTGTTGGAGAGGTAAGGTACATCGTAACGTTGAGGACAGTACTGTGTGTTGAGTGACCTATGTGAGTTCTCTCCTCTAGTCTCCTGACTCCATTTAAATGAGGCGTCTACTGTTAATCTTCACAATTCTAATAAGCTTGCGTGCTATAATATCTTCCAGTTTTTAGAAAACCTTCCTTCGGTACCACGGACTTTCCTAAATGCTGCATTTTCTACTCTCCTTTAGAACGAAATCCCCGAAAGCATTGTCTGTGTGCCCTGGGTCCTCTTGCCCCTCCTTCTCACTCCCATCTCGCCTTCTCTAATCAGACTGCCACGCCCACCTGGCACGGCATCTATTTTTGGCAAGGTCACCAAATGCCTCCACTTGGCCCAATATGACATATACCTGTGTCTTCTTGTTTCTTAATCCCTCAGCACTCTTGGTAGAGTTGATCAGTCCTTCCTTTGAGATATGGCTTCGTGACTTGTCTTCTGGGTAGCACCTTCTCTTCATGTTTCCCCACCTCACTAAGCCCTCCTCCTCCTGACCTCAGAAATGTGGTGGACCACAGAGCTCTGTTCTCAGACCTCTTCTGCACTCACCCCTGGTTCCTTTTACTGAGTCTCAGCCATGGAGCACCACCCGTCCATTCACCCACATCTCCTACACACACTCGAATCTTCCTTGACGTTCCCATCAAGATGCATAATTCACCTCTTGTGACATGGACAGTCCAGAACTCTTGATCCCCTGCTCAGCTGACTTCGCCCCTCGCTGTTCTTCATCTCAGTACTGACACCAAAGTTCACCTGGGTGTTCAGACCACAGACGTCCACATTGTCTGTAACTCCCTTGCTTTCTCTCAGCAGTACATGCCCCACTCACCTGAACAGCACAATGTGTCCCTGTCCCTGTGGC
The DNA here is from genome assembly GCA_004027735.1 of Carollia perspicillata. Taxonomy (NCBI): domain Eukaryota; kingdom Metazoa; phylum Chordata; class Mammalia; order Chiroptera; family Phyllostomidae; genus Carollia; species Carollia perspicillata. Next base: position 8,263 of record PVKM010023847.1, read on the forward strand.
CATCAGTCGAATCTAAGCCTGGATTACTACACAGGCGACTTCCGTGTTTCTACTCTTGTCCCCGCTCCTCCAGTAGCCCTGAGTGGCCTTTATCACTTTAGAATCATGCCATTTCCTTTTTTAATAACCCACAGTGGCCTCCAACTCCATTTAGAATACAGAGTGCTTACTGTGACCTGTCAGGACTAGACCCTGGCCACCCCCGGCGGCCTCCTTTCCCTCCCCCTCCTTGGTCTGTTTCAGCCACATCAGCTCTGTCAGTTCCTGAGGCACAGGCACCCCTCCTTGCTGCCTCTGCACGTCCCGCTCGCTCTGGTTGGATTGCCGTCTCTCCAGTCATTCTCACGGCCACTCTCCTGCATCCATCCCTGGGGTCTCTGCTCTGAGGTCACCCGATGACTTGATCTCCCTGTGTAATCTGAATTGTTACCAAACACCTAAGCCACACACTTCTTTTCACCTTCTCCTCCTGAGCACCTGTGACAGTTTGGGGTGACCTTCTGTATCTCTTCTCCACTTGCTTCCTCCATCCCATGTCAGTCCCATGGGTCAGCGGTCACGTCTACGTAGTGCTTTTACCCCTCTGCACAAAAATCGCCATGTTGCACAGAGTAGAGGCTCAATAAATGTTTATCGAACAAATTAGTGAGTTAACCCTTACAACCAATCGATGGAACATGTAGTCTAATTCTTCCATCCTCATCAATGGTCATTCATTAACCTCATGGTTCACAGGCAGTTCTCTTGAATTAGAAAGTACGTGAACTCACCCTACATAAGGTTATGTAGGAAATGAGGTTGTAAATGAACCCTGGTGTTTGTTTTTATTATTTTGATCTCCTTCACCAATAGCGTATAGTAATTCTTGGTCCAAAGGAGCTTATATTACAATATTTCTTTAAAAATTGCATTGTGATAGCACTTAAGTTCTAAGGGAAGTTCAAATTAGTCTTATAAAGTAACAATAATAATAATAATGACAACTAACAATTAAGAATTGCCAGGACCCACAATGAGGTACTTTATTTACATTGTCTCTGGTCTTCACGTCAATCCTGCAAATGGAAAGTAGTATCCCCATTTTAAAGATAAGAAACACAAACTCAGGTCATTGGGCAACTTTCCTAAGGCCACAGAATTGTGTTTAGTTTGTGCCTGAGTTTCTGACCAGTTTTGGAACAAACTCTGCTACGATAAGTTCACTCAAGCTACACCTGTTGGAAGAATTAATTTAATAATCAGCGTCATCTTGTATATTGTTTAAGTAGAGCAGACTTTCGTTTTATTCATTCCTCTTGGGCCTTCTAGAGCTGCTCGAGTAGATCTCCCTGGTAGATGACATCGAGTAGGTGTGCTGAACGCAGGAAGGATTGGCCAGAGACTCAGGTGGACTGCAGAAAGCAACACGTACGCCCCACTGCGGCACTTTTTAATAAGTTCAGCGTCACTGCAAGAAGGCACAGCTGACTGTAAAACACAGGAGGAAAGAAGTTTCGCTTTTATATTTTCATAGGTGAGAATTAAGGCCAGGCAGTGCTAATTTCAGCCAATCACATGCATTTATCACTGTAAAAAAATACAGTTACAAGGAACCTTCCTCAAAAAAACACAGACAAAAACAAATATCCTGCGTGTTCCTGAGTAGAGCTGGGCTTCCAGTGGCAGTGGCCGATACTGAAGAAAATTGGAGAAATAGAAGTTCTGGATCCTTCACTGTTGGATTGCTTGCTTACTGAGCAAAAGTTAAATTTAAAAGGTACTTGAGTGTCTGCTTCACTAGATCCCCTGTGTGTTTGCAGTTAGACAAACAGAAGTTCGAGTGGGAATGTGTTGCACATGCATTTGTCTGGCCATTTGGGGGGCCGGCTTCTAAGAGTGAAACCCCAATGTAATTGTGTTGAAGCGAACAGTAAGGAAGTACAGTAGTTCAGGAATGGAAATGTTGCATTAAATGGACCATGGTGAACATGGTCGCCGATCCCGAGGAACAGTTTTTCCAGTATATGGAGCGTCCCGACCCCGCCCAGCATATGTGAGCCACAGTTTTCTCTGCTCTAATTCATCTGTGCTTGTCGACAGCTCCAGATGGCGTGCTGCCTCCCAGGCTTTCAGCTGCCGCGCCGACCAGTCTTCAGGTCGTCTGGTCCACACCAGCTCGTAACAACGCTCCGGGCCCTCCCCGATTCCAGCTCCAGATGAGGCCGGGCCCCTCCCCCCACGGATTTCTAGAGTGAGCATTACACTCTGTGCCGATTCCCAGCTGTCACCTGGGTGACACGGGCTGGCCATAACTTCATCTTTTCCTTTTTCCCTGTTAAGTCAAATTTATCGGGGCCATGTTGGTTGATAACATTATATAAATTCCAAGATATTTTGAGCACTACTAGGTCAGCTCTCATTTGCAACAAATAAAGGTCACCTTTTAAATGCTCAAACAAAAAAACAAGCAACACCCCAGGAGATGATTATGTGCTTTCAAAAATATCTCTTTTTAATTTATATAGCACGTTAAGTAAGATTCTTTGCACTTAATTTTTCACGAGCACATGCATTTCATAAAGCAAGCATACACGTAGCTACAAAATTATAATACTTATTCGACAAATTCTACATGGCAATCATTCTCAACACTAGACTAGAATTTACCCAGTAGTACTATAATTTATAGCTCATGTAAATGCAATATTATGAACCCTCAGCCAAATGGCTAGTTATTTTAAAAGAGGTATTTTGTAACAACAGAGAGGTATAATCCTTAAATGTATGTTGACATTCTCTGAAAAGTCCGTGCAATCAGGTTTTATTTATTTTGTATTTCTTTGAATGCCTAGAGCTTCCTGACGCACATTCTTTCCTACAGGTTGTTTTCCAGGCCCTCGGCGTCATTAAGCTATGAAGTGAGAGACCTCCAGCCCTACACCATGTACGAGTTTCGGTTGGCTGCCTCCAATGGCTTTGGCAGCACACACAGCGCTTGGGTTCCATTCATGACGACAGAGGACAGTGAGTGGTCTGACGACGCCCAGCCAAATGTCCTCTCCACTGGGGAGTCTTTCGTGTTTTTAGTTTGTCCTCAACCAAGAAATAAGTCTTCTCTATTTTTTTCTTTTTGACATTCAGTGACAATAATCTTTTGTAGGGTGTTTAGACTTCCCAGAAAGACGAAAAGTGTGGGCTTGCAGGCACGGAGGGCTGTGCGTATGGACAGGAGGACCCGATTCACAGTAAATTATGAGATGGCCCCATTCTGCCCTTCGAGGCACATCTGGGTGTCCTACAAGAGAAGGGCTATCATCTCGTACTCCATGAGCAAACGCTCCTGTGTTCTCTGCCTTGGCGGGGTTCTTGCAGGGAGAAGACCATGAAGTATGGGCCTCACTCTAGGAGGATGCCGACAGCACTGTGGTACCTTTTCCTGGGAAGAGATGTCATAGTACTTGTATGTGCACTTGACAGCCTTCTCGACGGAGAACTGTAACCTCACAACAGGTTGGGCTTGCTTTATTCAGCCAAGAAAGTGAAGTGTCTGGTTTTTCATGGAAGACTTATGTTTGCTGTATACGTTCTTACTAGGTTATACAGGAAATGAACACATGGATATAATACTTACTTTTCTAGAAGTTACCTCTATAAAAGTGTATATATGGAAGTATAACTGCTTAGAGAAGTAAAGCAAGCTACGCAGAGTGAATGAGGACACTGTATCTTGGAACGATGAGGGTTTTAGGATTAATCTTGTCAGACCTTTTCATCAGAGGCTCCTGAGAAGATGTTCTTCTCTCAGCCGACTGCCCTGCTCACTCTGTATCTGCTGCAGACGTGAATGGTGTTTACAAGGCTAGGTATTAGTCCAAAGGCACGGTGTTCAAAGTAATAATTGTTTATTAAATACATAGATTCCTAGTTCTAGTTCTGCAGTATCCTTTCATTACATTATTTTTGTGAGGATAAGGCATCAGATAAGATAGAATCAGAACTACGTACCTTCCTCCAAGTTTATTTTACCAAAATCTATTATAAACAATCGTATATGATATTTCACCCACTTCTCCCAATTCTCCCTGGGGGCAAGTTTAGGGTACTGTACAAGGGCACAGCCAGTGCTTTTGATCTCACACTCTCATGGGTGCCATTTAGTAAAAAAAAAAATCCATGCAAAGGACAAACAGCACCCGAGCAAGGCTGGGTGGCACCAACACAGTGCTCTGGGTACCCACGCCCCTTACAGGGGCAAGTCGAGCGCACTCCGGGGAAGCTGATGGAAGGGTCCCTTCCTGCATTTAGATCTGCGACTCGTAGAGCTAGCACTCAAATAAAGTTTTAAAGACGTGTTAAAAGAAGAAAACAACTGAATAAAGATAAGCTGAAAATGATTATTCGACCCACGGCAGAGCCAATAGCTCCATAGGATGCCGCATTGGACGAGGTAAAAAACAATTTCCTGTCTCTGGCACTCCTAATTCCTATTGCCACAGAGACAGAGTGGCAGTGGGTTGCCTCAGTGGCGATTAAATAGGGGGCACGATCTCCTATCTACTGGGAGGAAGTTAGCACATGAAGTCCGAAATATTGCCAAGTATTCGAGCAGCAGCGTTTGTTCAGCAAACGTATCTCCTGCATCCTCCTACCATAAACCAATCATGTGGGCTCTGGGTGCTTAGCGCCTCCGTGCATGGAGACACTGCCTTCTCTGTTAGTTTTAGGGCCTGGGCTTGAAGTGAATAGTGCTGATCCTTTGTCTTCCTGAAGTAAGAATCAGAACACTCCAGCCATCATTTTTATTTAAATCCTTTCCCTAAAACTGATGACCTCCCCCTTCCCCTGTTCACGTGCAGCCCGAGCAGTCAGGCACATTAGCCACGAGCCCAAGGCCAGCTGTTGGTCTCTCCAGGTTCAGTGACCAGTGCATGCTGACCCCTGACTCCAGACGACAGTGTGGTAGTCGGTGTTTTGGGTGTCAGTGGAGATGGATGCCATCTCGGAAAGGATGTACGATTGAGGCGACAAACTGAGGGATTGGCATCAGGCACAAGCAGTTTTTCTGTCAAGGCTTCAAAGCATTACCTGTAAAACCACGCATGCTGACAGCTCTGTGCATCCGCATCACACTTCATCCTCCATTCTGCCCCGCACCTCCCCTCTGCCCCGCACCTCCTATTGCACTGTAGAAATTTGACATAGCAGCTCAGTGATAAAACAGCAAAGTCACCTCACACCCACATTTCCGTTTTGGACCATCAATAGGCACCTTTCTGCCAAAGCCTCAAAACTTCCCAGTGCCCCAAAGGGTCATGATAGCAATATTTTTAGTGTGATAGCAAGGCGGAGTTTCATTAAGCCTGTGACCAGCTGAGAACAGGAGGAGAAACCTGGGCAGGAAATGAATGGTAGCCACCCAACCAAATGCGTGGCCGCAAAGTTCTCATGGGCAGAGAAAAGGGCCGCGAGGAAGTTTTTAATTAAATGGATTGGAGTGACATGGGTTAATAAGATGACCTAGGTGTCAAGTGCACAGTTCATGGTGTGAGATCCGTGTGTGGCACTGTGCACCCACCACCCAAAGTCAAGTCATCTTCCGTCACCATGGATTTGACCCCCTTTTCCCTTTACTCCCCCGTCCCTTCCCTCTGGTCACCCCCAGCGTCTGTGTGTTTCCGTTTTGTGTTTCCACCAGGAGGTTGAATGTCCTAATTAGAGAGGCTTGTGCTAGCCCCAAACCGTGTGCTCTTTCACAGTGAAGTGGGGAAGGAGATGTAGAAAAAGAAAAGGAGAATGATTTTTCTTGTTCTCATTGTTTGCAGCCCGTAGTGAGAGCAAAGCACGCTGAGTCTTTGTCACAGGGAGGAGAGTGAAAATATGGCATAAAATTTTAGTAATTGGCGAAGACAAGGCTAGAGTAGGGTTTTCCAGATTATTTAGGTGTTTGTGTGTCCCTAAGAATATTTCAATGTTATGGCTAATATGGCGTGGCAAACATCTTTTTCTTTGTATGCTTTAGAAGTTAAAGTCTCAACCTGCACTTTAAGAATACGCTAATGTGAGAGAAACAGAGGACCATTTTTATAAGGGTAAAGCATAGTTTTATCAGAGTTTACTCTATTTGATGAAGAAATTGAGGTCCCAGTTTTAGCAATGCTGTACCAGTATTTTGCTTTCTCTAGTCCAAATAGAGTTCCGAATTGCTTTGAATACTAACTTGCAAATGTCGATGTGCCTGTCCTTCCAAACAGCAGCGTGGGTAGCCGTTTGAGCCCTAACAGAAGACTCGTGATAAAAAGTAAATTATTTAATGTGCTGATTTTTAGAGCAAAATGGCTCTGTATGCGTGTCACTACATACTTTGTCTTTTTGTGGCATGGATCCCACTCCTGAAAGTCTTGCATTTCCAGAAGTAGTGAAAGCAAGTGTTTGTTTATTTTACATTCTTATTTTTCTATCCTAAGATCAGAAGCTACAGGTGACCAAGAGGACATCCTTTGAAAGGGTGGAATGATTAATGAAATAGCATGTCCCCTGGCCTCAGTTCCCCTCTTGGTCTCTTGAATCTCTATTGGGGGACCGCAAAGCACAAAGCTCTTCCAAATATGGAATTTTCGGTTCTTGGAGGACTTTTTTCCCTGCCTTCCTAAATTCTCACATCAACATATTAAATTTTCTGTCCTAAACTTTCAGGGAGGGTCCATAGCCATTCGCTGAACACTATGCCCAACTCTGGAAGAAAGAACACTCGTCCTTATTTATCCTCTTAGTCCCAGTCACAGGAGAAATGGAGGAAAACAGTCTTCCAATACACATTCTCGTACTTTCAAACTACCAATCAGAATCCTTCCGATTGCCACACCTACTGGCCCTCAGATCTTCCTTTTGTTAAAGAGTGATTCCTGTGTCACCAGCCTTTTTCTTGTTTTGTCCGTTGTTAAGAAGCTGAATGTTCGTTTTGGTGCAAAAACATAGTGTCCATTCTTCATATTTGTTTTGGGATACAAGTACTGAGCCTTTTTCATCACCACAAGATGAATATTTCTTCACCTTTATTGTGTTGGTCCTATTACATTTAAGTCTTTTATTAGGAGCTGTCAGAAATCCTGTTGGGACGGAGTTGGAATATAAATAATACATTGATAAAAAGAGTTCATGATTAAAGGGATGATAAAAAATCCCTCACTTAACTCTTTTGCTAACATATCAGTAGTTACCATCTCAAAAGGCCACATTAACAATTAGCGTATAATGTACTGCTCTGTGTAATTATACGTCCATGTGTGTGCCACCTTGATTTTTCATTCATTGACAAATTTAGGAGATATTCATTTGTGGAGTTAATTTGACCGAAAAGAGCTTTTAAACTGAGTGAGTTTTTAATGAGAATGGCAAAAAGTTGCTTCAGGGCAATAATGAGAACCTCACAGGAAAACTGAGTCGTCGCGGGCAAGTACAGGAGACCCATGAACATCAGTGAAAGTCACACACACTGAAGTTGTGTGTGAGTCCAACTGTTCACTCATACCTACACATACACACGTGTGTATGCACACGGCCTTCCCGACACACGCACCTGGGTGTGAAAATAAATAAGCAGACCCCTTCGCTAACAACTGTATCCCTCTATTTTAGGCCGGGGCTGCACTTCGGAAGCTGATGAGCAAAATAGTTTCCCATAAAAGATCGTTTCCCATAAACAATCTCTTACGGGAAACTACTTTCCGCTGTTGCTGCTGTCAGGCCATGGCTTGAACTCTGAGCAGAGAAGATGCCCAACCCCGACTCTGGGTGGGGGTTCTCTAAACGGCCACACCCGGGAGGAGGGCTGGGTGGTGGCGTTTGCGTCACTGGCCAGCTGCGCTGTGTGGCTGTCACACTCCCTGGCCTCGCCTGCAGTGACAGCTGCATTGACAACGTGTTATGCCCCACATTGATTTTACAGTTAAGGAGCTGATGGTGATATATAGGGATTTTAAGAATTCAGCTGAGAGGCTGACTTTTGCCTTTTATCATTCCATTAAAATTTTATAACCATCTTTTTCATGTCATTTCACCCATGAATTCTTACTTTAGAAAGTGATAGCTACTGCTGTGAGCATAACTTTTCCCATGTTCAGAGCTTTTTATTGTATTAGCAAACTACCCCAATTATAGTTATTACTCGTGTTTTACATAATTGTGGTGACCCTTTCCACCACGCAGGAGCACGCCAGTGGATTTGTGTATAGAATTAGATGATTGGGCTTATCATTCCAACGCACAAAATGGAAGCAGGGCCGGGAGTCAGGTTTTAACACTTCCCTAGCCGAAGGAGCTGATCGGTCTGCTCCCGGCTTCCTCTCCTGGATCACCCAAGTTTAAGGACCCCTGTTGTGACAAGAGCAGGGAACCAGCTCAGCTGGGGCAGGAAGCTAATGAAATGGGTGCTGGATTTTGAGGGGGAAAAATCATGAAATTGAAATTGAACATCTCTTCATCCCCAGGGAACGAGACCACCTTTACCAGAAGCCTGTGTTCTGGTGCACGTGGGGGTGAGTTTGACGTACAGGCTCCTCTCAGGATCGCGGATGTTTCACCTGTAACACTAGCATCTCATTCTGGAGAAACAAAAAGCTTATCCCCATGCTGTCAGAGAACAAAATGCATCTTGTTTCTTTTCCATGAAGAAGCTCACGGTTTGGTAGTGCACGTATGAGAAATAGCAATGCGAAACCCTGGTCAAACCCTAATAGAAGACAGTCTGATTTCGAAGTGCGTGTTTTCGTTTTGAAGGGGCGATGGGTGAGATGGGATCAGGCGGAAAGGCTGGAATCTGGCACTGATTTTCCGGACCGCGGTCTCCGCGGGCTTAGTTTTCCAAAACAACATTGGCATCTCGCAGGAGTCACACTTGCTTTGCTTTGGGAAGTAGCCGAATCTGGGTGACAGGTCTAAATAGGACAGGACCCGCCGTTCCTGCTTTGATGTAATAATCGCCTGTGCTTCTGTACACAGGCAGCAACAGTAAGAAATGTCACTGTGGCTTTAAGAACGCTTTCAAATGGAAGTGAACAGCAGACTGAAACGGAAAATGGGATCCCTCTCAAGATCCCTGTGCTTTTAGGATTTCTCTCTTCAAATAGGACGTATTACCAAATTGTCAGAAACGACTTAATGGCGGGGTTCGTGCTCTGTGACAGCTTTCCTCTCAAAAAGTCACTACGGTTCGCCCACCAGTCCAGTTGGTGACAAATACGTGTATCACATTGTGTGGCAGTGGGCTCCTGTGACAAGCTATCTGGTAGTCACTGGTTATGTGAAACGGCCATTGTCTTTGAAACTTAAACTTGGAATATGACACTGAATCACACACACACACACACACACACACACACACTGCTGTTTAAAACAATTGCTAAATCCAAGTGTATCTTTTTTAAAGATTTTCCATAAACTCGAACGTTCACCCAAAAATCTCATAAATGTCGACATCGCTGTGGGCAGAAAAGGGGAATCTAGTATATTCCCGATCTGTTGCAGCAATTTATAGATTTCAGGCTGTGGTTTATAAGAATGCTAAATGTTCTGGAATTACAGCTGTTACTGATCAGTGATGGAGCAGATTTGTGTTATTGCACCGTGTTCTTGCTTGTACCTGGAGAGCAGTAAAGCCTCCATATAATAAAAAGCACCTGCATTTTAAATGAAATTTCAATTGAAAAACTTAACAGCCCTTCAAATTGCAGAATTTAACGCAGCCCAGTAAAGCTTAAATAACACTTTGCCTCCGCAGGCTGAGGGCTTTGCCTTCAAGGTGACTTGATTGTGTCGCGTGGTGAAATTATTTACAATTAAGGAATTTCTCTGGAGGGCTGGAGAATAGTTGCCGTTCCACAACACCTAGGCAGGCATATGGCGGGCCTTTTTCAGTATTCATGGAGCCTCCTGAACCTTTATGATAATTGAATCAGTTAGAGTGCTGAGTGGAGCAAGCATAAAACCTGTTAACCTAAAGGTCAGATCTGTGCATTGTTTATTTATCAGCGGGTGAAAGAGCTCCATCGGCAGCCTCTGTCACAGGCACAGTCCAAAATCACCGATAATATTAACAGGGAGTAGATAAATCGCAAAACGCGGATGGGAATGATAAGCAGAACGGGGTGGAGTATGGAATATGGAATGACCGATGCGGAAGGAGTTTACTGAGCTGTAAACCATGTGGGTTTGTTATGATAGTGTTATTGATTGTAATTAGTTACTGGGGCCCTTGGAAAACAAGGTGGCAGAAGCTGGAACTTTGGCTAGAATGGCCCTTGGGTCTATTTCTCTTCTAAGGTCTTGATTTCCAAAGAGTCCTCATGGTATTTTGTAGGCATTTGCTTGAAGAACAAGAAATGATTTTGATGAAGCCGTTTGAGAAAGGAAAACCACAGTTTAAGTCGATGATACTTGATAACTATTCCTGCACATTTAGGAGCTAAGCAGTCGTAGCCCTTGTCTCTGAGGCACACGTGTATTTACTTCCTGGCTTTTACAGAGTGTTCAATGTCATATCCCTATAGGAGAGTCACTCCTGGTTTTAGCTTTATTTTGAGGAGATGTGGGAAGTTTTCAAGCAGTCTCACTTTTCGGATTTATTCAACTTTCCAGGACCTGGACCTGTCGACCCTCCGATTCTTCTGGACGTGAGAGCGAGAATGATATCAGTCACCTGGCAGCATCCTTTAGAGCACAACGGCATTCTTACCCATTATCACATCTACCAACACGGCCATCTCCTTTTGACAACCTCTGGGAATGTCACCAATTGCACGGTGATCCATTTGCGCCCATTCACCGCCTATGCGTTTCAGGTGGAAGCCTGTACTTCGAAAGGGTGTTCCCTCTCACCGGAATCCCAGACTGTATGGACACTCCCAGATGCGCCGGAAGGCATCCCAGGCCCAGAACTGTTCTCTGATACCCCAACATCCGTGATCATATCTTGGCAACCCCCCATCCACCCCAATGGCTTGGTGGAGAACGTCACGATCGAGAGAAGACTCCAGGGCAAGGAGGAAGTCACTGCCCTCGTGACTCTCCCAAGAAATCATTCCACGCGGTACATTGACAAGACAGCTGCTCTCAGCCCATGGACAAAATACGAATACCGGCTGCTGATGAGCACTCGGAATGGAGGGACGAACAGCAGTGCTTGGATCGGAGTAACCACGAGACCCTCGCGCCCTGCCGGGGTACAGCCACCCACAGCGCACGTGCTGGGACCTGATGCAGCCGAGGTGAGATGCTGAGTGTCCTGTCTTCCTCTCAGACTTCCGTTTTTACCCTGGCTTGACTCTGTGTGGAACAGAGCCATCTACTGACAAAATCCCCACATTCCTTGTCTTAGGCGTTCACTGGAGAGACGGGGTTTTGGCCTTTGGCCCAAACTCTCTTGAATTCGATGTCAGTTTTTCATTTCTCCCTGTATCCCCTTAATTATATTGTTGAGACGCTTCCCTCTGCCTCACACACCTGGAATATTTTGAGGGCCACAATGGGATGCTTAGCTTAACCACCACGTCAGATTTAAACAGATCAGCAGACGAGAAGGGACGGGGAAATACAGAGGAACGGATTAGCATGTTAACACCAGTTCCAATTACCAAAATTCGGATTTCTTTTTAATGATCAAGGAATCAAACTGATGGGGAGAGAAATAAAGATCGCCTGTTACTCGGCGATCTGGAGAGAGTTCCGTCATTCACCTCATCCTCCGGGGAATGAGCTCCGGAGGCCAGGGTAACTACCATTGTTTTGGCTTGCATACAAACTTCATTCAAGGGAAATTAGTGTAACCAAACAGGAGGGAGTTTTGTAGCTTAGAAGCCTCTTTTGTGTAAATACACACATGCTTCCATGGCTTCGGTCTTGTACTGCTGCCAAAGGCATCGGTGCGGTAGCTTGCTCACCAGAGCACGAAACAAAGGACATTTGCATAACAGCAAAGTTCATCTGTTGAATTGATGGCTTGGATCCACGTGGGGCTCTCCGTCTCCCCCACCCCGAGGCAAACACTAGGCGATGCTAAATCGGGGAAATTGTCGAGGAAGTTTAACTTAACCTACAGACTGAACTCTGTTTTTAAAAGTCTCCATGAATTCGTTGCAATAGGAGACTGTTCAAAGCAATACCCCTTTTTGATAGAAATATCAAATGTGTATAGAATCCTGTGTATAAAAGGCTCCAAAGAAGTTAATTGGAAGTACATGATGTACCGTGTGTATTATATGAATTGGGTAATCTTAAGACTTGTTCTTCATTCAAAGTAAAAACAAAACAGAAGAAAACCCCAAACAAACCTGGAGTGATTAATCATTCCAGGAATGACTTTTTGTTTTAATCCTGGGGGAATTTTGCAAAACTTCGGTGGCAGAACCAATCAATAGGATGCGGCATAAACACAGTCCTTTCAACAAAGGCACAGCTGTACAATGGACATTATTCTGGATTCTGTCTAAGAAACGCGTAACAGGCAGATCTGAAAAAAGAACAGACCCTTTTAGAACGGAGGCTCAGTGCACAGTTCTGTTTGATTCAGTAAGTGGCGGTCAGAAGTCTCCAAAATAAGTCCCCCGGCCTTCTCCTTCTTCAGATTCCTTCTTTCGATTTTGTAGCCTCATCCAGGAAGGAAACAATGTG
>PVKM010023848.1:0-20908 GCA_004027735.1 Carollia perspicillata
CATGCTTCTTACCTACACCTCTCATTCGGGCATTAATCATAGTGTCTGATGTTAGTTCTCTTTGTCTGTCTGTCTTCTCACGGGAGGGCAGGTGGAACAAGCACAGAGCTGAACGACTAGCGAGCTAGATGACTTTGGAGCCCCCAAAACCCGGAATGAGAGGAGGTAGGCGCAATTTTTAGTGGGGCGCCACGAACATCTGCCCGAGTGAACACTGCAGGCACTGTCCCTGTAATCGCGCTGACTGCAGCTGTCAGCAGGCCTCGCAACGCAAAGTGCGCACGGACGGGGCGGGCAAGCACCGAGCAGGCGGGCAAGGCGGGGGCACCCGGGTACACGCTGGGCCTGGCCCAACTCCGCACAGAGGTCAGCTCTCCCTGCGACGCCCGCGAGGGGGCGGGCCAGCGGCCGCGTGCCGCGCCTGCGCAGCACAACACCCGCGCCGGCAGCGCCAGACGCTGCCCCCGGAACTGCGCCGACGCGGTGCGCCCGGCGCAAAGGGGCGGGGTTTTGTTGCGCCGCGCGCAAGTCTGGGGCCAAACCCGGGCCGGGATAGGGCGCGGGCCAGTACGTCGGGACGTCCCCGGCGTCGGGCCCGACGGCGCGTGCGCGCTGCGGGGTCGACCCGGTGCCTAGGGGGCGGGGCGGGGGCCTGAGTGGCCTTTTTGCCTCTTAGCCTCTTTGCCTCTTTGCCTCTTTGCGCCGCCCGGGCACCGCGCAGGCCGCCGGCACCATGAAGATCTGGACTTCGGAGCACGTCTTTGAGTACGTTTGGAGCGTAAGGCTGGCGGGTGGGCGCCGCGGGGTCACTGGTATGAAGGAGGGCAGGTGGGGCCTGGAGTGGTGGCGAGGTCGAGGTGCCCCTCAGGAAGCTTCCAGACGTCGGGCCTAGTTGGGGAGCTGAGCCTGGGCTCCACGATGTTCTGGGGCTTTCGCGCCGTCCTGCGCCCCGGGAATGGGCCCCCAGGGACCTCCGAGCCCAGCCGACGCCCCGGCCGGGAGGGGGCCAGAGGCGGGGCATTTGCGGCCTGCCCCCCCGCCGGGGTGGTGGGAGTGTCACTGACCACGAGGTCCTGGACGACCTTCGCGGTGCAAGCGGCCCCTCCTTGGCTCCCCCGGGCTTCCGGGAGCCGTGGAATGCGGACCTGAGCAGCCCAGAGTAAGTGTGGGCGTTGTCGAGCACTCCGCCACCATTTGGGTGGAGGCCCTCACCTGGGAATGTGACTAAGGAGGGCAGGCGACCAGGAAGCGAAACTGCGGCAGCTCGGTGCCTTGAGAAACAGAGTCTTGGAAGGGGAGTTCAAGATTCACCGCTGGCTCCAACGGGCCGTGTGTCCTCGGGTCCCCCGTTTCCACCTGCGATGTGGAAGACGATGGCCTCGGAGGCCACACTCAGTGTGATGGAAGCGAATGGGCCGCAAGCCAAGTGGCTGTTGGGAATTGAGTTCCCTTCTGGGTCTGCGATTCCATGTGCAGAACTGCCACCCATACATCGGGGCCTGTCGTTGCCTAAATAGTCCCTCAGCCGCCTTAGCACTCTTGACTAGTTCCTGTTCCTCTCGGATTTGAAACGCCACCCTCCTCCGAGGAGGTCCTGATTGATTTATACGCGCATCCGTTTCTGAGCTGCCGGCTCTCTTCCACTGATCGTGTTCTGGTGACCACACCGGTTTAACTTCCACGGCTTTGTAATATGTTTTAGTTTAACCGCTCGATTTTAAAAGAAGTCGTAAGCCGTTTACCGACATGGTGATCTGGACCCGTTCAAGAGTCCACCGGGTCCTGGAAAGTGCAGAAGGTTAGAGTCACAGGGAAGCTTTCTTCCTAGTTTATTATGGCCCTGGGGGGAAGACCCTAAGTTTGTGAGGGGGGTCTGCAGCCAGGTCCCATGTCTGCTGCTGGGGTCCTGGGTGGTTTCTTCCTTGTGATCCATTTGTGGTTTAAATGCTCTCATTGTCGGCGCCGCTGTCCTGTGGACGTTCTGCTCCATCCTCCCTGACGTCGAGCCCTGGCTTGGCTCCAGCGCTGGCCCCGTCTCCGCTCTCTCTGTCCTTTCCTCGTCTGGCCCTCGTCTTCGCCCTCGGTGTAAGCGTTCAGTGCGGTTCTGTTGCCGGCCTTGTCTCGCATCTCATCAGTGATCCGTGATCTTTTTCTTTCTCTCTTTTTGTCACAGACTTCCCTGAGCTTTGAGGAAAGCTCTGGGACCCCCGTCCCAGAGGTAGACATGTTCAGATAAAAGCCGTCCGTGTCCTGGCGAAGAAGTCCCAGTCCCCACTCTCCCCAGATCACCGGGGTCCCCGCTGATGCGTACACACTTAAGGCACCAGGATCTGTGCCTCGGGCTCCAGCCCGCCTTGAACTTCAGATCCTTACTGCCGGGTCCTATCAGATCTCTGCCCACACGTCCCCGGGCTCTTCGGCCTCCGCATCTGTGAAGTGGAGCTCTCTGCCCCCCTCAGAAGTCTCGGGCCGCTTCCCTCTGCGCCCCATCTTGGCTGTCACTGCCCGACAGTGACGTGAGGCGTCGTTCTGGGGCTTTCTTGTGCTGGTCTCCACACGTCCTCCCGAGGCCTGGCGTGTGGTCAGCCTCCAGTAGAGGCCACATGTTGACTTCTTCAGCGGCTCTGCGTGCCCGGGCCCTTGCTCCAGGCTCTGCCCTGTGGGTTGGCAGAGAGTCGCTGCCTCAGGGAGGTTAGCAGTGTCTCCCGCCTCATGTCATAGGCAAGGAGGCCAGCGCGGTCAATCAGCCACCCTGTCTTCGGGTGTCATCCAGTGTAGGGTCCTGTCACCTAATTGCACTGATAACAGTTAAAATTAACTGCAGGGAGACTGTCCTTCCTAATAGGCCTCCTGTGTAACGTTCGGGCGCGTTTGGTGTCATAAAGAGCTTTAGTTGAAGCCGAGTCCACACCAGCGCCGAGAGAAGGCCTCGATCACGAAGGCCGAGTCATTGCCCTGCAGCTGTCCACTCTTTGAGGGGAGGGGGCAGCGCTCGGGGCCAGGAAGCCCGCTGGCGGTGGAGGGCGGCTCGGTGAGAATGGGAAAGGTCTTGTTTGCTTGTCCCTCAGACGGTGTCCCTGGGAACTGGGTGGGGCACTCCTGTTGGGAGGGACTGTTCAGGGTAGGGAAGCCGCTCTGCTCTGTACCCGCGTGGACTGCTGGGGAAGGGCCTGAGATTAAAATCAGAGTGAGGCTTGTGGATGTAACTCTGCAGCGAGAACGGCGGCCTCGCCTTGCAAGGGATCGCTGGTGTTGGCCAGGGCTCTGGGAACTGAAGGGCGTTGAGGGTTCCTTCTGTGGACGCGAAGCGGTTGCCAGGCTCTGTTCTCTGAACGGTTGTCACCTGCCCTATCCGCGTGGTGAACGGGAGCGCTTTTGAGAAGGACGCCTTTGTGCAGCGTCTTCCTCACTTAAGTCGGAAGGTGCACAGATGCGGGGCGCGTTTGAGGGGCCCCGGGCACGTGTGCGGTCTCAAGAGAGGACGCTGCTGCCGGCTCGTTTCCGTCCTGGAGAGTGAGCAGGTGCCCTGTGTGAAGGAAGGGTACCGGGAGACGGCGCATCGGGAGCATCTTAGGGACGTTGTATTTTACTGAGTGATCTTTTCGAAACCAGTCAGCATCCCTCCTTAGAGCAAAGCAATGGATGAAGAATGGAGGGGGTCCCTGTTATTACCCTGATACAGAGAAAAGCACGTTTTTAATATGGTGTTGACTGCTTGAATCTCTAATCATTGTAAGAATTTACAGTGCACACAAGTTACTGCACCCGTGTTACTTTATAGCTTCATAGAATTAGGATCAGACAAAAGAATGAGTGGTATAATAACATGTTTGCTGCTTGTTTTTCAAGTACATTTTTGTAAATTTGGGCCTTGGGAAAAATTTGCATGTGGAAGTAGACATGGGTGACAGGAAAGACTGTTTAAGAAATTGTCCTGTGGCGCTCTGCGAGCTCCCTCAGTCTTTCCAGAAATTCATTGCACGTGTAACTCGGACGCTGAAACATACAGACGTGCGAGCCGTAGACCGAGCCCCCGAGGTCATCTTCCACTCGGTGTGTCAGGAAATAATTTTCCCTGCACACACTTAGTTGTGAAGACTCACATGACGGGTTGGAGCGCTGGCCTCATCTGTGCGTCCGTCGCTGAGTGTGTGTTTGTGCTCTCCGTGGCAGCCACCCCTGGGAGACCGTGACAACAGCCGCGATGCAGAAGTACCCGAACCCCATGAACCCGAGCGTGGTCGGAGTGGACGTGTTGGACAGACACGTGGATCCTTCCGGGAAGCTGCACAGCCACAGACTTCTCAGCACGGAGTGGGGCCTGCCTTCCATCGTGAAATCTGTAAGCGTGGCTCTCTCCCTGCAGAAATGTGACTGCTGGAGAGAGTTTTCTAAACCGCATTATAATTTCAAATAGGTGGTGGGAGCAGATTCTGAATGTCATTTTTGCATCAGTTCAAATTGTATTATAATAAACTTGAGTTATGAGTGTATAATGAATTGGAAATATTATTACAGTCTTCACGAAGGCACCCAGTAAAACTTTCTGAGGGAAGCCAGCTGATGCTCTGTAATCTAAAAAGAGTTATGTTCTACCTTCTGTGCTCTCGCCAGCACCTTGTACCTGGAGTGGGGTTCAGAGCTAGGGGCCTGGGGGGTTGTCAGCGGGCAGTCATGTGGCCAGAAGTGGTGTGTGCCCGTGAAGGGAGCGGCACGTCCTGGGACTTGGCTGTTGCCACGTTTGCTCCGAGGCCTGATACTCCTCCCCCTACATTTAAAAACGTCATTCTACTCAGTTACAATTAAACAGGCTGCAGGGATCCAGTCTAACGGGCAAGGAACTGGAATGCCAGTTCAGAGTGGGGAGGACTCGGGTATGGTAAGTGGGCCCCGTTCTCAGCAGAGGCTCCCTTTCTAGAAGGTCGGCCCACTCAGAAAACTAAAGCACACAGTTTCCGACTGGAAGGTCCGTGCGCTTCCTTCGGACAAGCCGCGGCGTCAGGCAGGGGGAGCGCAGGAATGGGCAGGCTGGGGGGCTGGCTTGGGGTCAGAGCACAGGGGGTGGCTCTCACTGGATGCAGTGACCGTCACGGGGTGCTGCTCTTCTGCCTGTTGTGGCGCCCTGCCCCCGGGATGGCTCTGAGCACAGAGTCACTGGTACTCTTGACCTCTCCTTGTTCCAGACGCCAAGGTTCCCCAGACTGCCCACGTCCCGTGTTTCGGACGCAGTGCTCCCTTGGCACAGTGCAGGCTCGGCGTTCTGCCTTTGCTGCAGCCCGTTCTGGTGGGCTGCTTGCTCCCTGTCCGGGGTCAGGGCGGGGGTGTTGCGTGGGGTCCCACCTCTCCCTGGAGCGTGGGTTCCGACTGCTCTCGGGTGGACCTTTCTGCCCTCTGTCTGATGCCTCATGTCTCTTGTTTTTCACGAAGCAGATTTTTTCTTCAAGGCTTGAACACATTTTACTTTCAAATAAAATATTGATATGCTTGTTAAGAAATCTTTCCTCCTCCTCTAATTACTAATTGTGGATGCTTTTTTAGCTTATTGGTGCGGCAAGAACCAAAACATACGTGCAAGAACATTCTGTAGTTGATCCTGTAGAGAAAACAATGGAGCTTCAGTCCACTAATGTAAGTCTCGGCTGCCCTGTGTTCTGACTGTGAGCTGTCTGGCTTCGGTTTTCGTCTAGCTTTGCGCCGGCGCTAGGGAGTCGGCGCCGTGATGCGGTGCTGCCCTTGCCCACTGCAGCTTAGCCCTGCCCCCCGCCATTCTGGGGGCAGCGGCCACCAAGACCAGCTCGGATGCGGTGCGTGTCGTTGCTCTCATTGACACTTGTTCAGGTTTATTATTTTTTAACAAAAGCATGCAGTGAATAGTGAAATTTAAATGCTTAATTTGCACAGTAGTATCAAAGTGGTTTATTTGTTGTTCTGTATATTTAGCTAGCAAGATATGGCCTTGTGAGTTAATTTTGAAAATGTTTTTAATCTTGGTTTCCAAAATGACTTCTTGTTTTCTTTTTAATTTCTATAGATTTCATTTACAAATATGGTTTCGGTAGATGAGAGACTTATATATAAACCACATCCTCAGAACCCAGAAAAGTAAGTACAAAATGTTTTAACAAACTTACTGTACAGATATTCTAATTCTTTTCCCAAACATTTCTTCCGAACACGGAGCGGGGTCACTCTGAAGCCATGTGAATGCGCTCTGTTTCAGAACCGTGCTCACGCAGGAGGCCATCATCTCGGTGAAGGGGGTCAGTCTCAGCAGCTACCTGGAAGGGCTGATGGCGAGCACCATCTCTTCAAATGCCAGCAAGGTGTGTGAGACCGCCTCAGCCGGGGGCTGCTCCTCCTGGGCTCCGCGCTCGGGAGAGCTTGGTACTGAACCTGGGTTTGTCCTCACCAGCCGGCTGCGAGACGCAGTGAGGATCCATAGGCCATCACAGGCTCTGCACAGACTCTGGGGCCCAGCATGCCTCGGTGTTCATGCCCAGGTTCTAACTCCTACCAGCCTTTCAACCTTGGGCCATGAAGTTAACCCTTCTGTGCCTCAGTTTACCCCCTGTGAAGTGGGAGACTGACTGCCCATCTTACAGGGTTAGGCTGAAGAGCAGTGAGATAACAGAAAGTGTGTGGCCCAGGGCCCAGCGCGTGGGGTGTGCTCGGGGACGTGTCGCCGTGTGTCATTGTTGAAAGCATGGGTTCTCGGCCTTGGCCACTGTCGTCCCCCGGTCGTGCTCAGGGACGTGTTACCATGTGTCATTGTTTAAAGCACGGATTCTCGGCCTTGGCCACTGTCGTCCCCCGGTCGTAGACCCACTGTCAGCAGTTTTTCCTAATTGCACTACCCCGTGTTGTGATCTGACACAATAGAGAGGTAGACAGACGGGTACGTTTTACACGTAAAAAAAGAGTTTTCCGACACCACCACCCAGCTAATTTTTGCCCCATTGAGAGCATATGGTTTAAAACTAAGTTTAGACAAAAGGATGCTTCATGCACTGTTTTATAACACATGTGACGTCATTATTCAGCAGTCAGAAGATGTTCATAGACACCTTCTCTGTGCCAGGCAGAGTGCTAGGCTAGACTGGAGATTCAGCGGGAAATAAAGACATGTGGCCCCTGCCCTTGCGGAGCTAAGGAAGGCGCCATTACTCGCACAGCGTATCGTTAGGAAGGAAAAGGACAGAGAGGTAGGAGAGTGCTTACGGGTGTTCCCGGAGTGGCGTGTGCCGAGTTCGGAGTGAGGGGCGGGTTGGGTGTGAGGGAAGTGCAAGAAGCATTTCAGACAAGACCTGAGTGTGCAAAGGCCCCGAGACAGGGACAATGAAGTGCTGCTTTTCCTTTTCTTCAGGGCACCGCGTAGAGTGCCGGGAGAGGGCGGGCAGGGGAGTCAGGGGCCAGAGCTTTCCGGCGGGAGTTAAATCTTTACTTTAGGCCTTGTATAGGATTTTGGTTTAAAATATGGACATAACAGAAAAAAGGGGCTTGACCTCACCTCCAAAAAGGGGACTACTCTAATCACTGTCATTTAATTAGAGATTCTTTTGGCAACATCTTTTGCACACAAAATAAAAAGCAGTTTGTAGATCAAGCCATTTGTTCAAGGCATTTGATATTTAGTGAATACCATTAGGAAGAAGGGGCAGAGACAAAAACCACCGACCCTGCTGAGGTTCAGTTGCACTTGGCCGTGCTCCTCGCCACGTCCTGACGGGCCGTTCCTCGAGGCCTGCCTATGCTCTCACATGGTGACGGCAAACGTGTTGGATTTTTTTCAGGGCCGAGAAGCAATGGAGTGGGTGATACACAAACTGAATGCCGAGATCGAGGAACTGGCAGCTTCGGCCAGAGGCAGCATAAGGACCCCGATGGTGGCGGCGGCGGCCTTTGCAGAGAAATGATGAAAGTTGGTATGCAACACGCAGTTTTCCGGATCTCGACTAGCTGGCATTATATTTATTCATTATTTAAAACAAAGGAAAAAATATAGCTATATTTTAGGTAGAGTTTTTTTAATAAACTGAAGAAAGGCTATGTGACTTCAATAAAAACAGATACAGGGTTTCTGAATCAAAGGGGACATCTGAAATTTAAGTGTTTGAAAAGTGCTGGGAAATTGGCGTGAGCATATTCAGTCTCCTTGTGGAATTCAAAGCTGCGCCTTTGCCGGAGCCCTCCCCGGCCTTGGACCGGGCCCAGAGCAGAGCAGAGCCGCCTCCGAACAGACGCGGTCGGGCCGCTGTGGTCGACTCCAGGAGGGTCTCGTGTTCAAGGGAAAAATGGGATAGTTTGAAAAGAGGTACTGAATCTGTATAAAATAACTTGCTCTGCTATGAACCACCGTTAAACATCAGTGTTTTAATTTGGCACTTAAATGACATTTTCACAGTGAAAATTACCACTCAAGTATAACCCCAACAAAAGTAGGGTTTTGTTCTGTTGAAGAGTACTGCATTGATTTGTCAAAGTTTCGTAACTTCCAAGGAAGTCATTACCTTCCTTGGATTTGTACTTCATGAGTTAGTATTCTGTGTCGTGGGCTGGTTATGTTAACTGAAAAAATAAAGTAATTACCAGAATTTTGCAGCACTCTAAACTTAAACAGAAGAACAGCTGTTCACATCTTTTAGCATTTCACATTTGCCTAACTTATAAATTGCCATGTGTCAAAATCAAGGTTCTGTAATTGCTAAAGCATGGTATGTCAGGTTATTTGAATATAATTACTTTTTGAAGTAATTGTGGCCGCAAAACATCTTTTTTACATGAGGAGCTGTACATCATTTGAAATTACTCAAATGATGTCTTGATCTGAGGCATAAATCCCAGTGCTGAATGCTTTTAATGACAACGTGCCACCGCAGGGGCTGGGGCGCTGGGGGCGAGAAGAGCACAGCACGGGGAGTAGCGCTGACCTCGCGAACCGCCGCCCGGCCTGCCCTGCGGCTTTTCTTCACGAGGAATCCTCACTTCCAGTGCCAAAGGCCAGCCGCACTCGGAAAACGATCCAGTGAATGTATTTCATTTTGTATTTTGTAGCAGTTAATTATCAGCCAGTAAAAATATCTTTCATACTTGCAGTTGTTGCTTAGAGAGTATTTTTGTTAGAAGGTGATTAGCTCTTGCCTTTATTTTACAATGCTTAATGTGATTGACCTCTAGTCAGGTTCCCTGTAAAAAGAAACCAGGTAACATGTACATAAGCCACAGAAATAGTATACCAAACTGGAAAAATTAGTGATTCTCTACTTAAAATATCGTTTAGCTTAAGACTTCTTCTTAGGGCATTTGTAAAAACAAGTGAAATTCAGTAACATATTTTATTATTTTTTTGTAACCAGAGATGGTTTTTACAGTTGAAATGACTTTTCAGCTAAACAGAACATTGCTAAATACTGATACTTAATTTAAAAAGTTGCCTTGTTTAATTTCTGTAAATTATACTTGTTCTGAGAAAAGTGTAACGAATGCCCAGATAATAAAAAATTTAACAAACTTTATTTTGATTTTTTTACTCTGATCTAATGATAAAATTCTCTACAGTGTTTTCTTTTTCTGTGTAGTCCTCGTTTTAGTTGAATACCTGGTAGCTTGTGGCTTTGCCGGATACAGTCTAGACGCACAGTAAGCACGCAGACTTGAGACGCTGGAGCCAGAGCGTCTTAGCCTATTTGATACTAAAATTGGATCTGACACAAATGAAGAACCTTTCTTGTTAATAAAACCTTCCTTTTAACTATGGTTTTTCCTTATTATCATCTTCTAAGATTTTACTTACTGTAGAGAGAGGGGAAGGGAGGGAGAAAGAGAGAAACACTACCTCTCACACGGCCCCAGCCAGGGACTTCTCTTGCAACCCAGGTATTTTCCCTGACCCGGAATTGAACCGGTGACCTTTTGGTTTGAAGGCTGGTGCTCAGTCCACCGGGCCACACCAGCCAGGGCTAATTGTCATCTTTTTGAATGTGAAGAGCAAAGCGAACACTTTTCCCCCACTAAGAATACACTTAATTGCTGTGGGCTCTAACCCAGCTCTGCTGCTGGGTTGAGGCACCTTCCCAAAACCTGACGCGCCTACGCAGAAGTTCCCGTGTCTCTGGATGTCTCCAAACCCCCAGCCCTTCATGTGCTGCGGGTCCTGGCCCACAGCACGTGGATCTAAGGCCCTGCAAGATATTAAGCCCATTCCCTTGTTAACTGCAACTCTGGTGTCCTCAATGCCACAGCGGGACCCGTTGGGTGCGCCGCGACACCAGCTTCGGTCGTGGCTTCGCATCTCGGACCCCGAAAGCCACGCGGCCTCGAGTTCCCTCCAGCACATCTCTTGCCCCTCTCGCAGCGCGGCCCCCGAGTACAACACGGGGAGCACGACCGCCAGCGGAGCCAATCCGCAGGCGAGGCCATCTGGCCCGCCCGGGGATTGGCACTTGTGGTCCGAGCTGCGCGCTCTCATTGGCTCTCGGCGTTGTGGGGGGTGTTGCGGCGTGGCAGCAGGGGCTGTCCGATTGGGCCGGGCGGGGCCAAGGCGACAGGATTGGTAGGTCCTCAGCCCCGCCCCTTCCGCTTCTCAGGCTTGACCTTCCGGCCGCTGGGTCACGCGTTGATCCGACTTTGACTCGTCCTCGCGATTCGGTCCGACAGGTCCCCTCTCGCGACATCATGGTGGCCTACTGGCGACAGGCTGGACTCAGGTAGGCCCAGACCTCGGGAGGGGCGCACGGGGAGGACGCAGGGCTGCCCGGGGTCGGAGGTCACGCGGGTGCGGCGGGGGTCGGCGGGCGAGCGCGCCAAGATGGCGGCCGGGCTGGTGGGGGAGGCCGGGCGCAGCCTGGGCTGCAGGCGAGCTGGTGGGTGCTCTGCGCGGGAGCCCCCGCGTGCCTACCTGCCTCGGGATGCAGAGCTACACCTGGCGCGACGCCGCCGAAGCCGTGAAAGTACACCCGCGACACTGTCCCAGAGAGAGCGGTTCCTAGGCCCAGGGCCTTTGCCCTTTTCATGACACTCCATTGTAAAAGTGACAAGTGATGTAACACTTGGGAATTACAAGGATTGGGGAGAGTTCTGCCGAGGTGACCACTGTCAGTGTCTTCTGGTATTTTCAGCGTCACAATGGGGCCATTCGTAAGGGTGCACACTTTTGATTTCATTTTGCATTAACTCCTGTTGCTCTTACCTGCAGAGAGCCCTGCGCACAGGTGGTCGTGGCTCATGGAAGCGCAAATGCGGCACCCATTAGAGGACATAGCATCTAGTGTAACAGGAAAGACATCAGTTTAGGCTTCTCTGTTGCCTGTCACACCTGTTACCCTGACAAGAGAGCATATGCCTTGCTCCAGGTGCCACACCTTCTTACCTGCCTGAGCAAAGGAGCACCTTCTGGTGGTGACATTCTGTGGGTAGAGGCCCGGGAGACACCTGAGCAACCCAATGTGCCCGGCTTGTGAGGCCATGCAAAGTTTTGCAGCATTGGGAGGAGGATAGCTCCAGGAACGGGTTCCATTTATTAAGCACCTACTATGTGAGGGACGCAGTGACTCATGCTTTTCACACTTTGTCTCTACTCCTCCTGCCCACAGGTGGGGCAAGTATAATTGCCCATCTATTTTATTCTATTGTTTCTCTGGGTGAATAAACGAGCTGAAAAGATCGAACAGCCTGAAGGTCACCCAGTTAGTAAGAGTGGCAGCAGGCATCGGAACGCCTACCTCTTGGCCAAAAAAAAAACACCCCAAACCTGAAACATGAGAAAATAGACAGCAGCCCCCTTCCTGTTTTCAAAAAGTGTAAAAAGTGAGCTGACATCTTCTGGAAAAGGAGATGTTGATGGGAGTCCATCCACCAAACAGGAAGCGGGCTGCTAGATATTTTGCTAGAATTGATGATGTTCTCAGAGGATGTTTCGGTTTAATTTGGAAGCATTGATGGGGAGGTATTTGTAATGGCAGACTTGTGAAACAGAATCCAGTATTCTCAGGAAAACCTTTAAGTACTTAGAGGACGAACTTTTCATTCAAAATACCTTTTTTAAAATTGTATATACTTATAAGAATAATACAAGAAGTTTTAAGTAGAGAAACGGGAGAATCCCTCCTGTTAATTAACACTTTGGTCTATTTTCTTTCCTGTACTGCAGGATTTTTAAAAACTATCTGTGCGGTTTTTTAGTTTAAATTAATATGCATTAAAGAGGAAAAACAGTATAAAGTCAAAAAACCGAAGACCACCCATCCTGACATCAAGATTCTGGTACATTTCTTCCTAGTCTTCTTTTTCTTTGTGCAGATTCTTTTTGGCATTAAGACATTTCTAAATCCAGTTCTATAATAATGTACCATCAAACCAAAATTTAAAATATATGAATTAGCCGTGGCTGGTGTGGCTCAGTGGACTGAGCACTGACCTGCAAAGGAAAGGGTCGCTAGTTCGATTCCCAGTCAGGGCACATGCCTGGGTTACAGGTGGGCCAGGTCCCCATTTTGGGGCGCATGACAGGCAACCACACATTGAGGTTTCTCCCCCTCTTTCTCTCTCCCTTTCACTCACTTTCTCTAAAGGAATGAATAAGTACAATCTAAAACACATGATTTAGAAACCGGTTGCACAGCCAGTCTGGCTGGCCTGTTGTAATAAAATGCACACCGTCTCTCGTTTTCCCCCAGCTACATCCGATACTCCCAGATCTGTGCAAAGGCGGTGAGGGACGCACTGAAAACCGAATTCAGAGTGAGCGCCGAGAAGACTGCTGGCAGCAGCGTCAAGATCGTGAAAGTGAAGAAGGAGTAACATGTGAGTTCCGTCTGACTTGGAAGAGGGGCATCCTAACTGTTTAAAGTGCTTTAAAAAATCTTAAGTACTTTCGGTGGTGGATTTGGGGCATTTATTGGTCAGTCGGTACACGGAGAAGTTCGTGGGGTGATAATTTGAAGCACGCAGGGCATACGAGCCCTGCGGCATGACCAAAGGATGTTGTTGGGGGCCCTGATAAGCAGAAGGAATTGGCACATTGATCTTCAGCTCATTTAGCAAAGCCTGAGTAGAGAGCCGTCTTACTTTGATTAAACTTGTCTCACTTGCACAAAGTCAAATAATTTGGAGGGTAAACTCCGATTTTCGTAATTGCTGTTGGAGTTACATAACAGTTCGGGAGCATGAGAAATGACAGTTCTCTGTGTCTTTGTTTCCCCCACACCTGCTAATGTGCTCACAAATCACCCCCTGAAGGGAAGGGCTGCAGGTACAGACCAGGCTCCTGCCATGCGTCACGCAGGAGCCTCTGCAGGACCCTGCGGGGAGTGCCGCCGGGCTGAGTGCGCCGTGCTCCCTGAGCACGCGGCCCTCCCCCACGCCAGGCGTGCTGGCGACCCAGAGTGACACTCTGCACTGTGCGAGACAGTCGGTGAGACTTTTGTGCTCCAAACTGCTGAAGCGATTTGATCTCCAAATCACTTTTTTGACAGTTATTTCAAAGATAAGGAAGGCACATTACCAGAGAGGTGTTTTTCAGATTTACTTTTCTTGCTTTGCTTTTCAACAAGCTTCAGACCTGCAGTAGCAGAGAAACGTCATAAATATTAATCCTTTGGCAGCTTGTGCTTATGAGCAGTTTTACTTATTGCAACTGTCTCCCCTAAGCCCTTTTCATTTTCATTTTGAATTAGTAAATATTTTATGATGAGTCTGGAAATGCGGTGTTTTGAATTGAGTCCTGTTTCCGGGGGCTCTCTGTCTGATCTCGTGATTCCGAGTGACGAGGCCCGGCTCTGCGGCGGGTCGTGTCGTCCGTAACGAGGAGCTCGCCAAGACGACCCCAGCCCTTGCTGCGCGGCACCGTCTCGCCTCACCGTCTGACCTGCCCGGGCCACAACGTGCTGGGCACTCCCCACAGGCCTCTGCTCGGCCCCTGCCCTGGCAGCACGGGGGGGTTTCAGTGTCTTTTAAAGGCAAAGAAGTGGCTTTATTGCCAGGTGAGGGTTTGGTTTCACTTCGCAGGGAAACCAGTGCCCGCTCAGCTAGGGCCCTGCTGGGAGCCCACGCTCCTCGCCGGCCGAGTGCGTGAAAGCCACACTCAGATAATTCATTGTGAAGACGTCATCTTCCCCATTCACGCTGGGTTTTTCAGAAGACAGAGGACTAGCAACTTTTGCATTTTCTTTTTTCCTCCTAGACCCTGGTTACAGCTTGAACGCTGCTCCATTTTCGAGGTGAAGATGTGTGGGCACCTGCCGTGGCAGAGGGAAGGCAGCCTTGCTCCGGGGGGCGCCTGTCTCTGGACGGACGGACGATGCCAATAAACTGAAGTGCGGTTCTCTTGTGCTGGTGGTGTTGGCTTCCTTGGCGCCGCTGCCTCTGCTGGGGGCTGTGTGCAGCTGCGGGGTGGGGGGTAGGGGGCGGCCGCATGAACCGAGGGCTCTTAAGCGGGAGAAGCGGGTCTGGTGTCTAGTGACCAGAGAGATCCAGAAGACGATTGAAGTGTCTCAGCACAGAAAGTTCTCTTTTCCACGACGTGAGCTGACAAGGTCAGACTCTGTCACTGGGCTCTCGCTGCCCCTTGTCTTTGAATTGCAGAGGTCAGGTGAGGGCCTTTCGTCCCCCTGGGGTCCCCCTGTGCAGGCGGCGGTCCCCCGAGGCGGCGCTGCTCGGCCAGTAGGCTAGGTGAGAATGATTACCAAACCCTTGATCAGAGGAAAAACACTGAATTTGGGGTATTCATTTTTTTTCCTGCGCACTTAAAACCTGTGGAGAAAAACTGTTAACGTTGGAATTGAAGCACAGGAAGCCACTCGTGTTGTCGGGTCTTCATCATCCGGGGGCGTGGCTCACGGGGAGGGAGGCAGAGCCTGCGTTTGTTCATTTGACAACCTGCGATCGCGCTGATGGCCGAGTTGCCAGTAAACCCGAGGTTCTTGACTGCCGTCTGGGGCCTGGGATTGTGGGGGAGCGGTGGCGTTTGCGGGGCAGTTCTCTCAGTCGTTAAGTATTCATGGGTCAGGGATTGTTGAAGTGTCCTGTTTTATCTTTCTTTGAAACTTGGAAGCACTTGACTGGGTAGAACCCCACTGCAAAGTTAACTACTTGATTTTAACTGTTTTCAGAAAATAGAGAAATAAGTTTGAACAGGAAATTCTGAAACACTGCCCAGCTCGTGCACCAGGCCCAGGCCCTCTTCTCACATGGTCCTTAAGCTAATAGTCATTTGTCAGGGCCACTTAGCCGTGCTAAGGAGCCCAGAACATGTCTTTGTTCTGTGCTCACAGAGACGACTTCCTGCCCCTGGGACACTTGACCTGTGAGTTTTATTTAATTCTCAGCACAGGGCCTGCCGGGAGGAGCTGCAGAGTGAGGGGGGCCAGGCGCCCGGCAGCTGGGCGAGCTTCGGAGGAGCTTCGGGGGCACTTGGCCTGGGGGTGTCGCCCGCCGTTCTGGAGTCCAGGCCCCTGGGTGGTCAGTGACGAAGGCACCGGGAGCTTCACGCTCACAGAAGTCGGCAAACCACGGGGCTACGAGGCCTCCCTGATGCCCTGAGTAACCGAGAGGCAAAGGGCTGAATAGTAATTGGAAAGAAGTCGTTTATCAGGGAGGCAGACGTGAAAATCAGACGTGAGACTTGGGGACAGGGCTTGTGGCCCGGCAAGGATTGAAGGAACTGAATAAGAGACTCACTGCCGGCAAGGAGTTTCTGAGGCTCTTTCTCTGTGATGAAAAAGTGCCCTGAACCGATACCCGGTGAGAAAACCTCTGTGCCCCGCTCCACTGGGCAGCTGGCAGGACTGTCCCTACTACTGGGGACCCCGGTCAGGTCTGCCTGGGGGTGCTCAGTCACTCGTTTGGTGTGCCGGGGGTGTCGTGAACCCTTTGTTCTTGCAGAGTTCTCGGGCGTGAGGTGAAGTCACCGGGCAGGCTCTAAAATCTGACTTTGCTGCATCCGTCTCAGACCATGTCACCGCAGTAACCACACCGCCAAAGAAATCGGCTCTGCGAAGCCAGGGGGGACGGGTTCCTTTTGGTTTCTAGATTTGGGGTTTTGTTATTTTTTTTTTAACTTTCTACCATACCAAAGAGGAGGCTGGTGAGATGGACTTTGAAATATTTTTAACTAAATCAGTGTGGGTGATTAAACTCCAAGAAAAGGAATATTATTTAGTCTGAAATAAAGCCATTTAAAATTGAGTTTGTTTGTACTTTAATGGTTACTACTGAGCAAACAGAAATCTCTATAGTAATGTAAATCAGCAGAATTTTTTTTCTTTTTTTTCTGGTGACTATCCCCCGCGCTTTCTTCTACTACGCCCAGATAACAGTGTGTGAACACACAAGCACACAGATGTGTAAGGATGTGGGGATTGCTGTCTACCTCGTTAGCTGCTACTGTGGCCTAAAGACACCTCTGTGCCCTAGTTTCCTTGTTGAACGAAGCCTCACAGAGGCGGCACTTGACCTAGGGTAGCTCTGGCTCACTGCGTCGTGGCTCTACGGTATTCCCCGGTGCGGCCCGGCATTCCTCGCTCAGCTGTTACCTGCGACCGAACATTCTTCTCGTTTCCTTTTTCGGCGTTAGGAATAGTGGTGCAGTCAACACATTTGCACATCTGTTCTTTCGAACTTCGATATTTTAAGAACATGTAGTAGTCGGAATCTCATCAAAGTTTATTTTTGAAGTAGACGTTAGCAGGCTGCTCCCAAAGTCCCTGGAACAGTGTACACCGCCCCCAGCAGTCGATGGGCGTTTTCTTGACGTTTCTGTTGATAACAGGTGTTCCTTTTGCTCACCTTTGCTGGTCGGAAGGAAAGGGTGAGTTTGCGTCGTCTTCTGTATGTTAGGTCTCTCGGATCTTGGCTTTTCTGCAAATTGCTTATTCATACCTTTTTGCACGTTTTCCTATTAGATTATTATTTTATTTTTGTATAAATCTGCAAGAGGTCGCTCTCTATATTTTTAAATCTTTTGGTTATGCTGTTACATTTGTCCCATTTCCCTCCTCCACCCTGCACATCCCCTCACACCCACATGCCCCCTTTAGTTCATGTCCATGGGTCACACACATAATTTCTTTGGCTTCTACATTTCCTATAATGTTCTTAACCCCCCTGTCTATTTGCTACCTACCATTTATGCTACTTATTCCCTGTACCTTTTCCCCTCTCTCCCCCTCCCATTCCCCTGTTGATAACCCTCCATGTGATCTCCATTTCTGTGATTCTGTTCCTATTCTAGTTGTTTGCTTAGTTTGGTTTTGTTTTCGTTTTAGGTTTGGTGGTTAATAACTGTGAGCTGTCATTTTACCATTCATATATTTTATCTTTTTCTTAGATAAGTCCCTTTAACATTTCATATAATAAGGGCTTGGTGATGATGAACTGCTTTAATTTGACTCCTTATCTGGGAAGCAGTTTATTCGCCCATCCATTCTAAATGAAAGCTGTGCTAAATAGAGCAGTCTTGGATGGAGGTCCTTGCCTTTCATGACTTGGAATGCTTCTTTCCAGCCCCTTCTTGCCTCCAAGGTTTCTTTTGAGAAATCAGCTGACAGTCTGATGGGAACTCCTTTGGAGGTAACTCTCTCCTTTTCTCTTGCTGCTTTTAAGATTCTCTCCCCTTTAATCTTGATAATGTAATTATGATGTGCCTTGGTGTGTGCGTCCTTGGGTCCGCCTTCTTTGGGACTCTCTGAGCTTCCCGGACTTCCTGGAAGTTTATTTCCTTTGCCAGATTGGGGAAGTTCTCCTTTATTATTTGTTCAAATAAGTTTTCAACGTCTTGCTCTTCCTCTCCTCTTTCTGGCCCCCCTATGATTCAGATGTTGGAATGTTTAAAGTTGTCCTGGAGATTCCTAAGCCTCTCGTTTTTTTAAATTCATTCTGTTCAGGTTGAATGTTTCTTTCTTCCTTCTGGTCTACACCGTTGATTTGAGTCCCAGTTTCCTTCCCATCACTGTTGGTTCCCTGTACATTTTTCTTTATTTCACTTTTCACGGCCTTTACTTTTTCCTCTATTTTGTGACCGTACTCAACCATTCCTGTGAGCATCCTGATCACCGGTGTTTCGAACTCCGCATCTGACAGATTGGCTCTCTCCTTGTCACTTAGTTGTATTTTTTCTGGAGTTTTCATCTGTCTTTCATTTGGGTCATTTTTTTTTTGTCTCGGTGCTCCTGTTATGTATTGTTTCCTTTTTAATTTAGATTTATATCCTTCCTGCATCCATTTAATTGCATTTTAAAATTTTTTTAAAGGTTTTTATTTATTTTAGAAAGGGGAAGGGATGGGGAAAGGGAGAGGAACATCATCAGTGTGTGGTTGCCTCTTGCACACCCCCTACCCAGGACCTGGCCTACAATCGAGGCATGTTGCACCTGGACTGGGAATCGAACTGGTGACCCTTTGGGTCACAGGCTGGCACTCAAGCCACTGAGCCACGCCAGCCAGGGCTGTTTGCCTTTTTAGATTTGAGAAGGAAAGTGCTAGAGGAAGCATGTGTATACATTCTTATATAATCACAGGTTGTAAGTCTGCTCAGCACCTAAGGAAGTTAGGGACTTCAAAGTAAGAATGTACAGGTGCAGTTTCTTATTAACTGTCACTCTTTTTAGAGATTCTTGAACCGCAAGTAGAAAGTGTTTAAAACTATTTTGTTTCATCTTGTAAATAGAAGGCTTGCCGGGATGCCCACAGCAACGCACAAACGTTCTCCTGTCAGTTTCAGTCCTTTTCCCCCGAATGCGGGCAGGAAAAGTGCAGTTTCTCAGAATGGGCTCCTTCGCCCCCCCGCCTGCTGCCTTACTACTGCAGATCGGGGAGCCCGGTGGGGAGCCAAGGCCCCGGGGGCCAAGTCAGTGCCCCCTGCAGTGAGGGCCGGAGTCCCATTCTGCTGTCCCTGGGCCAAGCGAGGGGGCCTTGCTGCGGGTGGTGTTGGGGTAGGTAAGCCGTAAGGAAGGGGCTGTGGGTGACTTCGCTGCCCTGTGGTGTACTGGGCCCCGTGGTGACGGGAGCAGATTAAAACCGTGTGGTGGTTAAAGCTGTTTCATGGCGCCAACACGCGTGGCAGCGTCTGCAAACTCATTTGCACAGTGAAAGTTCCCGAATGCGATGGCGTCCTCCGTGATCGACAAGGACACTGCAGCGGTCACCACTCACTTGCTCTCTGCAAGTGGGAGGGGACAGGCCGCCCGGAATGGCCTGGAGGAGGCAAACCAAGAGGCGGGGAGGTGAGGGTCCAGGGCCCGCACGAGTAAGACTCTGAGCGGCCAGGCGCGCTGGGAACTCAGAGGGGAGAACTGGGCTTCGCCTGTCGGTTTGGTTGCTGGTTGGGGCCCCGAGTCTGGGAGGGGAGGGCGGCACTTTCCCTCCCTCCCCCCCTCCCCCGCCCTCGGGCCAGTGCGCGCGCTGCGCACACAGCTGCACACTGCCCTCGTGGGCATTGCCTCACTGCGCCCATGGCTGCCCCCATGCCAGCCAGTCGCCCGGCTTTTCCAGAAGCCAGTGAGCACCAGAAAGGCCTGGAGCTGATCAGGGTCTTGGCAGCCCGGGACACGAGTCAGGAGTCCCCGCAGTCTCAGCGCTGCCGCCCACGAGGTGACGCCCTCCCCACGCAGGCAAGCACTGGCCGTATGGCCAGTGCTGCGCTCCACGAACACGCGGCAAATATCTGCAAACCAAGGGGCCGCTTTGCCACGAATTCACTTTACTGTTAAAAGGCGTGCATGCGTTGTGCGCGGAACACGAGCGCCCGCGGGGGCCCTTGTGCCTATCGGTGGGTCCCGGCCCCGCCCACGGTCCCGTGTGTCAGCGGAGTGGGAGCGGCCGGGCGGATTCGGTGGGCTGAGCCGTGAGCGGAGCGGGCGTGGTGGGGATGGAGGGGCCGCCTGGCGCACCTGCGTGCAGAGAGACCGCGTCTGTGCCTGCGCCCCGGTTAGCGAGCCGCATTTCCCGCTCCCGGGTCGGCCTCGCCCGCGACCTCTTCGTCTCCCTCCAGAGCCGCTTCGGCGTCCTGAAACTGCTGGTACTCGGACACCAGGTCGTGGACGTTGCCCTCGGCCTCCACGAACTCGCCGACGTCCATGCCCTCGCCGGTGTACCAGTGCACGAAGGCCTTCCTGCGGAACATGGCCGAGAAGTGCTCCGACACCCGGGTGAACAGCTCCTGGATGGCCGTGTTGTTGCCGATGAAGGTGGCGGCCATGTTCAGCCCCCGGGGCGGGATGTCGCAGACGGCCACCTTGACGTTGTTGGGGATCCACTCCACGAAGCTGCTGCTGTCCCTGGTCTGCACGGCGAGCAGCTGGTCGTCCACCTCCTTGGTGGACATCCTGCCCCGGAAGATGCAGGCCACCGTCAGGTAGCGGCCGCGCCGGGGGTCGCAGGCGGCCATGGTGTTGCGGGCGTCAAACATCTGCTGGGTGAGCTCGGCCACCGAGAGCGCGCGGTACTGCTGGCTGCCCTGCGCCGTGAGCGGGGCGAAGCCGGGCATGAAGAAGTGCAGGCGCGGGAAGGGCACCATGTTCACGGCCAGCTTGCGCAGGTCGGCGTTGAGCTGGCCCGGGAACCGCAGGGAGGTGGTGATGCCGCTCATGGTCAGCGACACCAGGTGGTTGAGGTCGCCGTAGGTGGGCGTGGTCAGCCGCAGCGTGCGGAAGCAGATGTCGTAGAGCGCCTCGTTGTCGATGCAGAAGCAGGCGTCCGCGTTCTCGATCAGCTGGTGCACCGACAGCACGGCGTTGTAGGGCTCCACCACCGTGTCCGACACCTTGGGCGAGGGCATGACGCTGAAGGAGTTGAGGATGCGGTCGGGGTACTCCTCCCGGATCTTGTTCAGCAGCAGCGTGCCCATGCCCGAGCCCGTGCCGCCGCCCAGCGAGTGCACCAGCTGGAAGCCCTGCAGGCAGTCGCAGGCCTCGCTCTC
>PVKM010023849.1:0-20912 GCA_004027735.1 Carollia perspicillata
CCACGATGCACAAAGGGACACACATGGCATTTCTAAAGATACCATTGCCTAGATTGACTGAATCAGAATATCCAGAAGAATGATGTCTGCTACTGTGTTTTGCAAAATAAGGTCCCCAGGTAAAACTCTTGCATTTGGCTCACGGTTGAGTACTCCGGGGTCCAATTTGGAAGTTCCACCAGTGGTCCAGGTGAGAAATGAGGGCCCAAACTAAAGCAGTCTATGGGAAAGAAGAGGAGGAGACATGCACAGGCCTAAGCGTTAGAACTGGTTTAATGAGCCAGCTGTAAGCACTGGGGAAGAATTCAAGTTGAATTCGAGGATTTCGAAGTTGAGTCTTCCCAAGCAATGATCTGGACGAGGCTGGAATCCACGAAGAGGGTTAGGGAGTAAGAACAATGCGTTCAGTTTGGAGCACTGGGGCTGGAGCACCTGCGCATCTTCCAGCTGAAGATGTCTTGATAAGAGGAAAGCTGCTTTTTGGGGTGCCTATGTGCCAGCCACTGTAAGTGGCTTTCCTCACTATTAATCCATAAAATCCTCACCTCAGATCTCTTCAGTGCTCCCTTTTTCAGCCAAGTTGCTGAGTCTCTTCTGAGACTATGTGCCCTAATATACATGTAAATGTGTCTGTGCAAAACAGACCTTCGTGCCACAGTTTTCAGCAGGTGGTTATGAATGTCCTTACCACTTGCTGTTTTCCTTTTGTTGTTACAAGTCTCAGTGAGAAGTGGAAATGCCTATTTGTCTAGGTGGCGTGAGCCCTGCCTAGGAAAGGGGGTGGGGAACATCCCTCCAGGCACACGTCATCCTGTTCCAACCAGATCTGTTCACAGCCTGTGGTTATGGAGATGAGGGGGAAGGGGGCTTAATAGTTTGAAGAAGTGTTGTTACATGTACAAGACTACAACTGGATTCAGAACTGCTGTCCCTGTGTAGAATTTCATGCTTACACTGTTTGTCTCTACTTCTCTACCCAGGTCCCTTGGGAGAAACTCCTCGAGGTGCCCAGGCTGAGACTGGGGGGTGATGACAGTGTGAGCTGTAGATGGTGTGAGACCAGCCCAGAGCCAGACAATGGCTGCAGCCTTGGAACCAGAGGACCAGGATCTTTGGGAAGAAGAGGGGATTCTAACTGTGAAATTGGAAGATGATTTCACCTGTAGGCCAGAGTCTGTCTTACAGAGGGATGACCCCGTGCTTGAGACCTCGCACCAGAACTTTCGACGCTTTCGCTACCAGGAAGCAGCAAGCCCTCGCGAAGCTCTCATTCGACTCCGAGAACTTTGTCACCAGTGGCTGAGGCCAGAGAGACGGACGAAGGAGCAGATCCTGGAGCTGCTCGTGCTGGAGCAGTTCCTCACTGTGCTGCCCGGAGAGCTGCAGAGCTGGGTGCGGGGCCAGCGGCCGGAAAGTGGCGAGGAGGCCGTGACGCTGGTGGAGGGTTTGCAGAAACAGCCCAGGAGACCAAGGCGGTGGGTGAGGAGGGGGAGTCCTGATCTGTGTGATGTGGCGGGGGACTACTTGCTGGAAGGATGGATTTGGGAGCAGGCGGGCTTACAGGGCCCCATAAATCACCCTTTGAATCTGATTGGCTCTGCCCTTGGGCTGCTCCATAAGCCCCATGGGCAGAGGTGGTGTCTGTATGTGTGAGTGTGACTTTGTGGTTTACACCTGCCTAGGGCCTATCTTAAGTGCCTTCATCACCCCAGGGTCACATGGCTTTGGTTTTTTCTTTGAATATTGAATCTCCAGTTCTGAGTGAGGGAGATTTTTGTCACTTCTTCGAAGGGTCTCATAAACCCTCAGTCACCGATTCCCCACTCAGGACAACAAGACAGGGACGCAAACCACGAGAATTGCTGCTCGGGTGGGATAGGTGGAGATGGGAAGGCTGGCAGGGACGTGGTGGAGGGACATGAGGAAGCAGTGCAGTATCTGATCATCCCTGCTTTGTTCTGTGCGGACAACCTTCAACAGCTTCTCGCACGCCCCAGTGGAACTGGAGTTCCCCCTCTTCATCCGGGTCCCTCTGGGAGTTTTTTCTGTTGGCAGCTTCTCCTAAAATAAGCCCTGGTGACAACCAAGACTTTCCTCCTGACTCCATGGTGACTGGAAGTTGGAATTATTCCCAGGTGACTGTCCATGTTCACGGCCAGGAAGTCCTGTCAGAGGAAACAGAGCACCCAGGAGCAGAGCCTGAGTCACCTAGTGAGCTGCAGGACCCTGCGCAGACCCTGAGCCTGAGCCCCGAGGAATCCTGCGAAGAGACCACTCAGAGCCCAGCCCTGGGGGCCACAGCAGAGCAGAGCCTATGCCATGACCTGGAGCTCCAGCCTCTGCAGGAGAGCGGTGAAGCCTCAGCAGGACGAGTGGGGGGCGGGGGTGCTTCTCTCGTGCCGGCAAGCCTGGGCAGGTTGGAGCAGGAGGAATCCATAGAATCCAGGGCGTCCAGAGAAGGCAGTACTCACAGGAGTGCCCCGTGATCAGGGCGGACCTTGAGAGCAGTGTTCTTGGTTATTCTCTTGGCATCTGATGGTGTTACACAGTGGTGTTGGGATGACTTGAGCTGCCCTTAGGCCACTTTCTTGATTCCCTCCTTCCCACCAAAGGTGATGGGGATGCTCAGCTCTTGGCCAGTCATAGGGGTGCACTGCATGTTGCTAATCTCTGCCTTCTTTTCTTTGTAGAGGTTCCAGTGCCCCAGGAACCAGTCCTTCCTGAAGAGAGGAGCACTGGAAACCCAGAGATGTCAGCCCTTCTAACTGCCCTGTCACAGGTGTGCCCTCATCTCCTCCGTCCACAGAGGGTTTGTCAGCTGGACACTCAGCGGGTCAGACCCGCTCGCCTTCTGTTTAAATTCTCAGCTTTTCCTTTGTCTGAGGGGTCGGGGCAGTTGCATCCAATGAGATAAACTGTTATAGTCTCAGATCTGCAGGCTCCAGAGAGTCTTTACTTGCCACTGACCAGGGGGACTTACTGAATGGGATTATGTTGTATGCAGTACACCTTTGCAGTCGTTTGGTTTTTAGGAGATGACTGAGTGCTGCAGAAACAGTTCCTGAAACTGCACGCCGTGCTCTCCGGGGATTGCAGTCAGGCAGGCCGCAGCAGGGATGAAGGCCGCCCCTGACTGTAGGCAGGGCCGGAAGCTAAGCTGTGCGGCTGGAGGGAGAAAGAATAGGACTTATTCCCATGTTTCCCCCTGCAGTCTCGCTGAGTGATTCCACCTTACAGCCTTTGTAAGTGCTAAGGACGATTAGAGGGGGTCACCTAGGGAAAGCTTCCTAGAAAAGATGACTTTTTTCAGAAATGCGAACAACATTAAAGCATCAAATAGGGAGTTGAACGATGGCTTTTAAGGCTTTTGTAACAGTACCCTCTCGAAGAACATCATCGTTCTGAGAGAAAGGGAGGCTGGAGAGCAGCCACAGGGCAGTGTGAAAGGACGAAATCTGGAAAGGAAGAAAGCAGTGACGGGGTGAGACACAAATTTCCTGGAAGGGACCCAGGTCTCCCCCTTGACTTGTGTTGTCTCCTGCCTGGACCAGAGACCTTCACTCCAGGAACGAGGAATGAGGCTCTCTGAGGCATCACGTTGTAATGGGGTCCTGCTGTCGTTTCAGGGATTGGTAACTTTGAAGGATGTGGCTGTGTGCTTCTCCCAGGAGCAGTGGAATGATCTGGATCCAACACAGAAAGAGTTCTATGGAGAATATGTCCTGGAAGAAGACTGTGGAATTGTGGTCTCCTTGTGTAAGGAATTTCAGATGGGTCTGGGGTATTCTAAGCACAGAGATTTTTCTCCTTTTGGTAATTACAGTGGTCTCAGAGCTTAGACTGCATGTACTATGTTTGTGCCTTTTCACCAAAGATACTGAATGATTAGCTGAGAAAGGTGATGTGCTTCTAAGTTAAAGGGAAGAGAAAATGCTCAGTGAAACTTCGAATAAGAAATTAAAGTTGTAATATCATAGCTTCAGGATAGTTGTGGTAAGCATGAGTTTCTGAAACAGTAAAAGTTGGAGATAATCTACTTCTTTGAATATGGGGAAAGAGGGTAGCATTTGCGGTCGCGTAATCATCGAGCTGCAGGTGAAGGCAACAAAGCAGCGCAGGGCTTGGCTGGAGGGGCTGAAGATACAGAGGCCAAAAATCTCATCGACCGACCTGGCTGATCTTTTAACACCGGGAGCCGTCTACCGAGTCTCAGTGTCCTATTTTCCTCCCCTGAACAGCATTCCCAATCCCCAGACTAGATGAGATCTCCCACGTCAGAGAAGAGCCTTCAGTTCCAGATGCTCTAGAGCCGCAAGAGCCAGAAATCCTGAGTTTTACCTACACAGGTGAGGAAGGACAAAGGGGCCCTTCCCCCCTGAGCTGGCAGTGCCTTTAGTCTCTCTGCTCCCACCCCACCCTCCGGGGTACCCCTCTCATCGGTTCTTGTAATCTGTCAGGCACTACCACTGTCTCCTCCACTTGCCACATTCTTCATCCTGTTCCTCCTCTTACCCCGTCCCCCACTTGTTTGAGGTATATGTGAAAGGAGGGAGGGAAAAAAACAGGACTTCTGGGATTGTGGCTATATCGTTTACTAAGCAATTCACTTAAACTCCAGACCCTCAATCTCCACATTTGTGAAATGAACATGATAATATTTGTCCACATTAAGGCTTTCTCACAGCTTGAGGTCACATAAGACAAGTGCCTTGCCTATCACAGGCATTCAGATGACTGATTATTTCCTCCTTCCCCAATCCCTGCAGTTACGAAATAAAGGTTTCTCGCTATGTGGTCTGGCCCTTCCAGGACTGTTTTAGAATCCCCACATTGTATAGAAGGTGTCGTTACCTGTGTAATTTTCCCTTTTCTCCTCCCGTCCTATCTGCAGGGGATCGGAGTGAAGAGGAGGAGGAGTTTCTTGAGCAAGATCTGACTTTGGAGGATCTACGCATGTCTGCATTGGGAGACCCAGAAATCCACCAGACTCCAGAGTGGGAGATAGTCTTTGAGGATGATCCAGGCAGACTTAATGAAAGAAGGTTTGATGGGAATATTGCTCAAGTTAATAATAGTTTAACACATCTCCAGGAAACCACGCCTGTCCACCCACTGTTAGGGAGACATCATGGTTGTTCTGTATGTGGAAAAACTTTTACATGTAACTCCCATCTTGTTAGACACCTGAGAACTCACACAGGAGAGAAGCCCTACAAATGTATGGAGTGTGGAAAGAGTTACACACGGAGCTCCCATCTTGCCAGGCACCAGAAGGTTCACAAACTGGGCGCGCCTTATAAATTTCCCCTAAACCGAAATAATTTGAATGAGACATCCGCTCTGGTCCCGGCTGCGAGAACTCCACCTGTTGAGAAGCCCTATAGATGTGATGAATGTGGCAAACACTTCCGTTGGACTTCAGACCTCGTGAGGCATCACAGAACACATACAGGGGAAAAACCCTTCTTCTGCACTGTTTGTGGCAAAAGCTTCAGCCAGAAATCTGTGCTAACAACACACCAAAGAATCCACCTTGGAGGCAAACCCTACTTGTGTAGAGAATGCGGAGAGGACTTCAGTGACCACAGGCGATACCTGGCACACCAGAAGACGCACACTGCCGACGAGCTCTATCTCTGTAGTGAGTGTGGGCGGTGCTTCTCCCATAGTGCTGCGTTTGCCAAGCACCTGAGAGGACATGCCTCAGTGAGGTCTTGCCGCTGTGATGAGTGTGGGAAAAGCTTCAGTCGGAGGGACCACCTCGTCAGGCACCAAAGAACACACACTGGTGAGAAGCCGTTCACATGCCCGACGTGTGGGAAGAGCTTCAGCAGAGGCTATCACTTAATCAGGCATCAGAGGACCCACTCAGACAAGACCTAGCTAGGAGCCCCACTGAGGAGGTCTGCGCTCAGCTCTGGCCCCCCTCTGGCTATCCTGGGGCAGCCTTTTCCAGGGAGTCTCCCTGACTTACCCAGATCAACATAACCTCTTCTTGAAATTAAGAACAACCCCCACCTCAGGCAGAACCTCTCAACTTGTCCTTGAGAAGCTATTTTGCCCAAAATTATAACCTGAGTTGAGGCTCAATCTTTGACTGGAGTGCTCTCGCCTCTGTCATGGGTATGAAGTAGGAGGGAGAATTAGAAGACTTAATTAAGAGTTGTGGCTATTCTATTTTCTCCAACAGGCTGTTAGCTATTCTAAAGACTGCTCAACAGCCTGAAGTTTAATGCTGCCCGGAACAACCATTTAGGTTTTTTAAGGGACCACCAGCCTGTAGGACTCCATCCTTATGGGCTCAATCTTAAAGCACACAGCCCTGAACTCCAGGCCAGATACTTGCGTCCTGATGGCTCTGCCACACATTCACAGGATAACTACACATCTCACTGACTCACTTCCTCACCATGCACTTTCCTTGATACTGGGGAGAGTTGGGAAAAGTGTGTGATGGGCGAAAACCTCAAAGCTGCTTCATGTGGACCGTGTCAGGGTGTTCCCTTCCCCATGGTCAAAGTCACACCAAGTGCCAGACACTGCTAGAAAGGAGGACCTAGTCAGAAGCCTCTTTCCTTGTGTGTGGGGTTTTGTTAGAACACTCATGCTGTTAGCCTTCCTGCGATTCTACCAGTCTCTCGGCTTTGTCCCTGCCACTTTTCCTACAAGTGGGATGTGGCATTTGGGTGCTGAGGGATTTAGTAAAGTGTAATTAAGTCATAATGAAAGCATTTACATTCCCACGTATGTACCAGCTCACTCACGCCACCTTACAGGGTTGTGTGGTGGAATTGTGGAAGAGTGCCAGCTTATAAGGGCACTATTAATATAGAGTCATGATTGACTGGGTCACCTCACTTACATGAAGAAAACCACAGATCTGAAATCAGGTGGAAAAGCTAAGAAAAAGCTGTGGCTGCTGGCCAAGGCCATCAAGACTATTCTGACACCAAACCCCCATCGTCCTGACCCTGGTCTCTGGTATCAGGGCCAGTTAGGAATCCCAGCACCTGGGACCCTGGAGAATTTACCAGGAGTAAATGGCTCTCCTGTATTTGCCTTGTTTGCTTTTTCTTATGTGATTTCATTTTCATGTAATTAAGAACTAAATAGTAGTATCATGGCCCAAGGATCTCTGTTGCCTGATAAAGGTACCATAGAAATGAGGCTGAATAAGTATGAACATCACCTGCTTTGATTGTGGGAGTGGCTGGGAGACTGTCCTCCATGACTGGAGCACAGGGAATGGGATTAAAGCATGAGAAAGGGAGATGACGTCTGTGTCTGGTTTCTTCCGCTCTGGTTTCCAGTGTATCATGTGCCCGTGTGTGCGCGCCAGAGGAATATGGGCAGGGTGACAAGACCCCGGCCCTCCCAGCCCAACAAGGAAATTCTCTTTTTGGTTAGTGATGATCTTTTAATTGGTTTGGTTTTAATACCAGTAAGTCACTGTCCTTTATAAATAGACATATGAAATAAGTAAAAATAATATTGGCAGCCAAGTTCTTTGGTTCTGAAACTCTATTTTTACCTATTCACTTCCCAGGGCTTCTAGTTGCTAATTCTTCTAAACATCATTTATACTCAAAGAAATCAGGGAGTGCAGAGTAGTTTTCCATGAGGACAGAGAAGCGTGGCATAGTTAGCAACGCCACAGGTGGAGTGAATATTGGTGCACAGGGAAGACCTGGGCCTGGACTTTGCAGAGGAGACTGCCAGCATGCGGACCTTTCTGAACCATAGGTCTACACAATTTGTACTGGGTAGAATGCCACACCCTCAAAAGATAATTTTTCCTAGCTAATACTATTTATGTGAAAGTTGACTAAATTCTGGCAGTACAGAACAAGCTGCCTTTTAATTCACCAATTTATCTGCATTAAGTGCAATAAATGAAAATCTGTCGAGAGAATTCTATATATAGGAAAGCTGAGAGAATGGCCCATTTGTTTGGGACATAGAATATTAATTGTAATGCTGACCCCTTCAAAAATTCATGCGCTGACACTCAATCTCTGGTCGTTTGTGAGTTAGTGTGTTTTCTGAGGGTGCTGGAGGGACACGATTGCTCCTAAACCCGAATGCAGGGGGGCCCTGTTTGCAGCAGCAGGGCCAGTGCAAGATGAGGGACTGGAGTAAGCAAGTAGCAAAACGGCTGAACCCGGGGAGATGGTGGAGCACAGATGCTCTTGTCATTTGTAAGGGGTTCCCCTGTAGAATTTTGTTATGCGTTGAATCCTGATGTTCTTGAATACTACAGTAGTTTCTGAGGAAGAAAAAAGGCAGGGTTTTTGAAGATAATGGGAGGAAACTATAAAGTGGTCTAAACAGAGAATTGTTCCATTGCCAGAAATGGTGGAACAATAAGCAAATAAAGTCACAAAATTGCAACAACATTCAAATATTTGGACACTAGTAATAACCAAAGAATATCTAGCCTCTTCTCCATCCCAGAGTTCCAAGAGAAATGGAAAAAGGTAAAGGCAAAGTACGTGTTGTGTTCTTATTTATCTAGAACTTAGGCTTCAGACTAGAGCAGAATCTAGTAAACTCTAGTGAGCTGTGGAGAATTTCATTTATTGTATTAATGAAATACCAGAAGTAAAAATTAAAATGAAATAAAAACCAAAATACCAGAAACAAAGGCCCATTCAAGTGCAGTCTAATGGAAGACGCCTTCTCGGCATGAAGCTGCAGCAGAGTGAACGGGAAAGTGCGTGACTTGAGCTCTGCACAGCTGGCAGAGGCCATTCGCCTCAGTCCTCTCAGGTCAGGAGGAGGCAGGAGAAGGCCTCAAGCTCTTATTCCCTCCCACCTTTCCAGTCTTGGCTGGCACATTGCAGACATGGCCTTCACTAACCATCTGTTCCCCGCTTCTCCCCTCCCCAATTTCCTGGAACTCAGAGGACCGAACCTGCTATCTGGAGAGGAGGGTCAAGGACAAGCCATGTGGGCAGTCACCCCGCCAGCACCACAAGGCCAGGACCATCCTAACCCTCACACCCTGCCCCGCCACTGCCGTCCATGTTTAATCAAAACCTTCCACCCAGCCATGGCGGGGTAGCTCCGTTAGTTAGACTAGAGCGTCATCCTGATACACCAAGGTTCTGGGTTCAGCCCCCGGTCAGGACACATACAGGAGGCAATCGGTAAATGCATATACAAATGAAACAGCAAATCAGTACGTCTCCCTCTCTTTCAAATTACATTTTTAATGTTAATCTTAAATTTTTTTCTTCCACCTAGAGCCCACTGGGGTGTCTCCTTCACCAAGGTCACCCCACTCACTCCCTGAGTGCTTACTGTGCTTTGCCAAATCTTTCTGTCATGTTCTCTAATCCCATCTTGGGTCATGACAAGAACCTGGACCCCAGAGCTGGGTTGAGACCTTTGTTGGCCACCCCAGGGGCAACCTGACATCAAGGACAGCAGCCTGTAGATCACCCCTTTCCATAAGGAAAGTGAGGTCATCTCCCAAAAAAGCCGTTTTGATTCACCAGATTCACAGGAAGGACGGCCACTCCCAAGAGTTCATTGTGCCCTGTGGTGGTTTTGTGAACCTGAAGCTGGGCTCAGAAATTGTGAATGATGATACACTGTATAGGCAATTAATTTGGCGTGCTTCCACACCATATTTTAAATTGTTTGTTTAGAATAACAGTTACCTCTGAGACCATTTAGTCAGAAACCAGGGAAATTCCCTGGCAAGTGGAATGAGGAAACAGACAAATGGTCCAACAGCCCAAATGAACACAGGCGGAACATGAAAAGCACATTTTACAATGAACTGTTGGTGGAGAATGGATGTAGCCAAGAAGGGGACACCCTTGTCTTGTTCCTGACCTTAGGGGTAAGGCTTTCACTTTTTGCCTGTTCAGTAGGGTGTTGGCTCCAGGTTTCTCATATGTGGCCTTCATTATGGTAAGGAACGCTCCCTCTGCTCCCACTT
The DNA here is from genome assembly GCA_004027735.1 of Carollia perspicillata. Lineage (NCBI taxonomy): Eukaryota > Metazoa > Chordata > Mammalia > Chiroptera > Phyllostomidae > Carollia > Carollia perspicillata. The sequence goes on from PVKM010023849.1 coordinate 9,950, forward strand.
TGCTGAGTGTTTTTATCGTAAATGGGTGCTGTACCTTATCAAATGCTTTTTCAGCATCTGTTGATAGGATCCTGTGATTTTTGTCTTTCCTTTTGTTTATGAAGTATTATGTTTACTTGTGAATATTGTGAATATATTATTTCCTTCCTTCTACTCTCTCCAGGCTTTGCTGTTCCTCCAGTTCTTGTAGGCAAGGGTTAGGTTGTTTATTTGAAATGTTTCTGTCCTTTTTAGGTAGGCCTGTATCGCTATGAACTTCCCTCTCAGGGCTGCCCTCACTGTGTGCCATAGGTTTTGGGATGTTGTGAGTTTATTTTCATTTATTTCATTTCCAGAAACATTTCCATTTCTTCCTTGATCTCACTGTTAACCCATTCATAACATATTATGCAATCTCTATGAATTTGACTATTTTTGAGGTTTTTTTCCTTGAGGTTGGTGTCTAGTTTCAAGCGCTGGTGGTCCAAGAAAATGCTTGATATGGTTTCAATTTTCTTGTATTTATTGAGACTTCTATGTCATATCATGTGGTCTACCTTTGAAAATGTTCCATATGCATGTGAAAAGAATGTGTATTCTGCTTCTTTGGGACGAAGCATCATGTATGTATCCATTAAGTCCATCTGATCTAGTGTGTCGTTCAGTGCCACAATGTCCTTGTTGATTCTGTTTGGAAGATCTACCCACAGCTGACAGTGGGGTGTTAAAATCCCCTACTGTTAAGTGTGTTGCTATCTACATATTTCTTGAAGTCCTAAAGATCTGCCTCCTATATTTGGGTGTTCCTATGTTGGGAGCATATATGTTTATAAGGATTATGTTTTCTGTATGGATTCTTCCCTCGAGTATTATAAAGTGTCCTTCTGTATCTCCTTTTATGGCCGTTTGTTTTGAAATCTGTTTTGTCTGATATAAGTATTGCAACCCTGGCGCTTTTTTTTTTTTTTTTTTGGTCCATTTTCTTGGAATATTTCATTCCAACCCTTCACTTTTAGCCTGTGTATGTCTTTTGTTCTCAGGTGGGTCTCTTCTAGGCAGCATATATGTGGGTCATGTTTTCTTATTCATTCAGCTACGCTGTATCTTTTGAAATTGGAGCATTTAATCCATGAACATTTAAGGTTACTACTGATAGATACATTGCCATTTTCCCCTTTGTACCTGTGTTCTCTCTTTTTCTTCATCTTCTTAAACCAGTTCCTTTACCATCTTTTGCAATGCTGGTTTGGTGGAGGTACATCTTTTAGCCTTCTTTTTGTCTGGGAAACCCCTTCTTTGGCCTTCCATTTTAATAGAGAGCCTTGCTGGGTAGAGTAGTCTTGGTTGCTGGCCTTTGCTTTTCATTACTTGGAATATTTCTTGCCATTCCCCCCTGGCTTGTAGTGGTGCTTCGGTTGAGAAGTCAGCTGCTAGCCTTATTGGGGCTCCCTGTGTGTTATTTCTTGTTTCTCCCTTGCTGCCCTTTAGATTCCCTCTTTGTCATTGAATTTTGCCATTTTAATTATGATATACCTTGGAATGGACCTCTTCTGGTTCATCTTGATTGGAACTCTTGGTGCTTCCTGGAGTTCTGTGACTTTTTCTCTCATCAAAGTAGGGAAGTTTCCCATCATTACTTTTTCAAACAAGTTTTCTTTTCTGTCCCTTGCTCCTCTTCTCCTTCTAGTATCCCTATATTATGGATATTATTACCTTTCAGGTTGTCCCGCAGTTCCCGTTTTTAAACCTCTCTCTATTCCTTTTGAGTCTTTTTTCCTTTTCTTGCTCTGAGAATTTTTGTCTACCCTGTCCTCCAGCTTGCTAATTTGATCCTCTGCTTCATTTAGCCTGCTTTCAATACCTTCTACTCCATTATTCCATTGAGAAGTTGTATTTTTCATTTCCTCCTGGCTCTTACTGATAGTTTGTATGTCCTTTTCCATGCAGGTGTAGTTTGCAGTAAGTTCCTTGCAGCTTCCCTGTAGTTTTTTGTAATTCTCACTGAGCCCACTGAGCTTCCTTATAACCACTGCTTTGAACTCACTGTCTAACAGTTTACTTGCCTCTATTTTATTTACCAGTCTTTCTGGGGACTCTTCCTTACCTTTTGATTGGGGGTTGTTTCTTTGTCTCTCCCTTTTAGGGGAGATTCTTCCTGTCTGTTCCTGTGTGTTAGACTGATCTGCTTTAACTCCCTGTCTTTGTGGTGTGAGCTTCTGTGGTAGGAGTCCTGTGAGATTCAGTGGTGCAGTCTCCCTGACTTCCTGAACTTGATGCTCTTGGGATGCCCTTCATGCCATTTATGTTGGCTCTCTGGATAGACTGGGTTTTGATTGTTACTGGGTCATTCTTTGTGGGTCCTTCCCTCCAGCTGGCTGACTGAGGGTCTCTCCACTCACCACATCTTGTATGGTGTTGTGCAGGTTCTGCCAGAACAAAAACAAAGCCCGGGAAACGAACCCACACCCGCAAAAATAACTCCCACCCACAAGCCCACTATCAACAGCAAATGAACCAGTATTAATAAGGGTGCAAAGAGATTAAGAGTTATTATAAAATAGGAGAAGCAGATGTGACATGACTAACTAAAAGAAAATTGATTTTGAGAGGGTAAAGGGAGGAGCACTAATAACAGTAGGGAATCGGAGCCATGAAGAGAATAAAATTTGCATCATAAATAAAAAAGGGAATGAAGAAGGCGGAATGTAGTAAGAAGGGAAATGTATACTATTATGTTTAACCAAATTTTTTAAAAATTAAGAAAAATTAAAAAATAAAGTAAAAAAAAGGAAGAAAGTGAGAGAAATACAAGGGAAAAAACAAATAAGTTATTAAAAAATAGGAAAGAAACTGGAGAAAAAGATTCACCACAGCACTATGAACAACAAATGACTTAAGATGAATATGGGTGGGATGGGAATAAGGGGTAAAAAAGATAAGAGATGCTTAGAGGAAAGGAAGTGATTTTGAGATGATAGAAGGAGAGGAAAAACTAAAAGTGAGGAATTAAAACCAGACCTAAGAAAGGGCAAAATTAAATTGAGATGAAGATACGGACAGGATGAAAGAAAAAAACAGTCTAAGAATAAAGTTAAAATTTGAGATAAAAAAGAAGAGGTGGGGTGAGGGCAGAATGGAGTAGGAGATGCGTACAGTAAAACAAGATTTGAACTACAAGAACAGTGAAGACCTAGAGAAAATACTGAAAAAATGCAACAACTACCCTACCTATTTACAACCAGCAAGCAAAGACTGCTAAAGGTGGAGAAACAGTGAGTATTGTAAGAGTGGGAAAAAGAATGTGAGATGACCACTGACAAGAAAATTGGCCATGAGAGGCTGGAGAGGGCAGAAATAGTAAAAGTGAGGAATGCAAACAAGTTGTACCAAGAGAGAAAACAAAATTTAAAATGAAAACAATAAGAGGAAAGAAGAAGGTGAAACAGGGTAAGAGAAGGGAGGAGCAAAATATAGAACTGAAATAAACTATAATATAAAATGTAGTGACTTCATATGTACAAACTTGATAAGAAATCAATGTTACAAAACTATACAGAAAACAAAATATTGCAAATCACGGAGAAGACCACAGTGGATTTCATCTTGGTAGCATCGAGTATTTACCACTGCTTTTTCTTTCTGGATCCCCTCTTGGTGATCAGATGGTGTCCCAGTCTGGCCTCAGGCAGCCCATTCCAGACTGCCAGGGATCTGTTGTCTCTGACTGAGTCCTTCTAGTCTAGTCTAGTCAATCTAGTTACTCTGCACTCAGCAGTCAGGCTTAAGCACCACAGGTGGGGCAGAGTATCTCCTGAGGGTGGGGCTATTGCTCCCTCTCCAGCTGATGCCACTCAAGGGGTGCTCTGCCTGAGCAAGATGGCCCTTGCAGTGTGGGGAACGACTCGGCACCAGGATCCTGGCAACTGTTCTCTCAATTCTCTCCCCGATGCCACCATCCCCAGTCTCTCCTCAGGCGTCATTAGCCCACTTTGCTGGAGCGCAGGTTAAGTGGCTGAAAATGAAAATGTACGCATTCGCCCTTTGAACAGCTCTTTGCGTCTCCAGCCATCATCTCTGGCAGAGAGAAACCCTGCCTCTCTCACAGCTGGATGTTATCTGTAGTTTTCGTGTTCAGGTACTGTAGGCTGGGGAGCCCAGATTGGCATTTAGACTTCACACTTCTCAGGGGGATCCTTCCGGCCATTAAAAAACCCCTCCAGCACTTCAGCTGCCCCCTGTGGGAGCCCAGCCAGTATTCTCGAGTCCCCTCCACACTCCCTAACAGTCACATTGCGTTGAAGCTGTTTCCTCTGTCTGTCTGTGTCTATAAGGCTTCTCTCTCCCACTGTTGTTCAGTTGTTTATTCCAAATGGTTTCTGCAGAATTTAGTGCAATTCCAGACTGGTCCTGGGAGTAGGTCAATGTAACTTCCAGTCACTCCGCCACCATCTTGGATCACTCCAGAAGTCATTCCTCTTACTATTTTCAAAGTTTTTTCCACTTTTATTGAGATATGGATATTTCCCATTTTGCAAAGTCAATATTGCATGACAGTCTGAGTTTAACTGGCCCCATTGTTCACCACTCAGGTGACTCGGGGTCATTGAGAGCACATACTTGGAAAACACTCTGTGCCAATTTCCTAAGTGCTTCACCTGTGTTCACTAAATTACTCTTTATAAGAACCCTGCTGTGCTCATTTTCTAGGGATGCCCTAACAATTACCACAAACTGCCTTAAAACATTTATTTTTCAAAGGTCTAGGAATTTTTATTGACCACCTGCTAAGCAAAAAAAGGGAACCAGACGGCGGTGTGTGCTGTACCTGACACCACCAAACTGAAGCCTCACCTCTGAGCCGCCCTGGGCCCAGCAAATGAGTCCAAGGTCAGGTTCTGCTCTCCTGCAGACCTGCGTTTCCACCTGAAGTGTAAGGCACTACCACTAGAGGCTGACTCTCAATGCTGGAGGCTTGTTCCCTCCACAGGACCTTGAGGTCTGCAAAGCAACATGTTCAGTGGAAAGAAATAGGGAAATATCTGGGATCCCAATTCTTTGAAAGCTCCCTATGGCTGCATCAAATCTCCAAGAGATATGTGTGTGGAAAACGGGGCTGCTCATGCCCAGTTAGGACTTTGGACCCCAAACCCTCCTGTGCAGTCAAGCTGGGACTCTGACCTGCTCAATCTAAACAGACAAGTAAAAGTGATCAGAGCGCTAAGTAATGCAGTACAAAAAAAAATACGATGCCCATGGGCCTTTGTTATTATTGCATCAAAAAACCCCTTAGTCATCCTACTAAAATGGAAAGAATGTGAGGTAAAGACAGGGGAGGGCACTGTGTCCTCAACTAAAGCCAATACCCCCAAATCTACTGTTCTTCCTGAAAGTGACTGGCCATCACTGACCCAATTCAGAATCCTGTGAGTTGTCCTACATTGTTTCCTGTCCCTTTCTCTCTGTATCCCATCAGTGATGTTCATTCTAAATTATCCTTAATGATCCACATTTCCCCTCTTGTTTCCCATCTTCCTCCTCTCACCCCCTGCAAAGGTTCATACCTCATCTGGTGAGTTAGGGCAATGGCATTCCAATGGTATGACCGCCCCCTGCCCATACTTCATCCTCTCGTGAGTGCCAGCAAACATCCTAAATGTTAACTGACATCCTACTACTAGTAATCGTAAAATGCCCGACGGCTCCCTAGCACGTTCAAGATGGAACACAAACACCTTATCCTGGCAAGTAGCTGCTTCTGCCCATCCCTCACTCTGTCTGTGCCCCACTCTTACCCACTCTTATCTGCTAATTCCTTATTTTTTAAGATTTTGGTTATTTATTTTTAGAAGGAAGGGGAGGGAGGGAGATAGAATCATCGATGTGAGAGAGAAACATTGGTCCATTGCCTCTCATACACATCCCGACTAGGGACCAAACCCAAAACCCAGTCATGTTCCCCAAGCAGGAATTGAACCGGTGACCTTTTTGATTTGTGACACAACACCCAACCAACTGAGCCACCTGGACAAGGCAATTCCTTGTTATTTTTTTAAGATTCTATTTGTTTATTTATTTTTAGAGAGAGGGAAAGGGAGGCAGAGAGAGAGGGAGAGAAACACTGATGTGGGAGAGACACATCAATTGATTGACTCCTCTTATATGCTCCCCCTCTTCTGGGGACCGAACCCATAACCCCGGTGTGTGCCCTGACCAGAAATCGAAACAGTTACCATTTGCTTTGTGGGACAACGCCCAACTAACTCCACCATACTGAACAGGGCTCTTCTCAGTTCAAAAACTCAAAGTAAGGTTCATACCCTGCGAGACTGTGCTCGCCTTTTCCCTCCATACATTTTCCACATGGCCCTTTGAACACTGTGTTGTAATCACCTGTCAACTTTCCTCTTGGTTTTGTTTGCCCAACATGCAGCACAATTCCTGGTACATGGGAGAAAATCAATCTTTCTCCTTTATTTTTTGTCTCAGCGATTCTCTCCTTTATTTCAACATTTAGCTTTAGGATTGAAATACTGAGAACATAAATGTTTACTGAAGAATACTTTTGTGTCTGAAAATGTTTGGAGAATGTGTGAAAATTGACTGGTGTAATCATAACAAAAGATAAAAGACAGAGTCCCTGACTCACCAATTTAGGAAGATGTTATTTGGGGGAAGGACCAGAGAACACTTACTTCTTTTGAGCCGTTACCACATACCACAAGCTCTTTAAGAGAGATGTTGGCAGAGAGGAAAGGAAGGTAATTAATGAGTAGAGGCCTCAGCCCTAAACTCTACCACAGAATGTTAGTGAAACTGGCTGAACCCCAGGTCCTCATTTTTCAAGATTCACCCCCAAACACGAATCTGAGTCTCAGATCTTATCACTCCAACAAGAAGAAATTCCAGAGTCAATCTCACAAGTACAAGAGGAAAGGTATGAGAGTCTGTATGTCCCAGTGCTCAGAATGTGGCGAGTCTAAGGCACCTCCCACTGCCCTTGCGCAGAAGGGCGCTGTCGCCCAGGCCCAGCCACTGTGCCCAGGCCCATGCTCTCTGACACGGTGGCAGAGTCTGAGAGGACACAGCCTGTCAGCTCTCAGGCCTTTAAGCTGCACAGAGACTGTATCCACAGGTGAAAGGGCCCCACCAGGTTTCTAAACATTATCAAGAATTGCAACATTTCTTCCTAGCAGTGCACTGACTGAGGAGTAGTGATTAGAGGGGAAAAAAGAATTGAGAAAGGCAGTGAGCATGGCCACCACACTTCTACTTCAGTTTGCTTCATGAAAAAGCATTTACCGAGGACCATCTTGTTCGATGTGTAACCCTAATAGAGGCTGGAGGTTCACATGGTCCACCGTTTGCAGGGACTTACATTCAGACATGCACACCCAAATCCAGATTCCTTGAAAAATAACATGCATTTTTACTATAGGTTTTCTTTTTCTTTTATTTTTTAATCACAGTCTACACTGAATATTTTTTGCATTAGTTTAAGGTGTACAGCATAGTGGTTAGACAGTCACATACTTTACAAAGTGCTTTCCCTGATATTTTAAATACCCACCTGGTATCATATACATACATTATTACAATATTATTGACTATACTTCCTAAGCTGTACTTCCTATCCCGGGACTACTTTGTAACAACCAATCTGTACTCTTTAATTTGTTCACCTGATTCAACCATCCCTCAAGCCCCCCTTTCCTCTGGAGACCATCAGTCTGTGCTCTGTAGCTACGAATCTGCTTCTATTTCTCTTGTTCGTTCATTTTATCCTTTAGATCCCACATTTACATGAAATCACATGGTATATGTCTTTCTCTGTCCTATTTTACTTAACATAATATTCTCTAATCCATCCATGCTGTCTCAAGTGGTAAGATTTCATTCACTTTAATAACTAATATCTCACGTTTTATTTACTCATGTCTTGATGTGCACTTGTATTGCTTCCAAGTCCTGGCTACTGTAAATAATGTTGCAAGGAACACGGGGGCACATGTGTACTTTCAAATTAGTGTATCAGGTGTCTTCTGATATATTCGGAGAAGCAGAATCAATGGGTCCTAAGGCAGTTCCATTTGTAAATTTAAGGGTGTGGGGGGCAGATACTACATGCAGTTCTCCACAGTGGCTGCACCACTCTGCATTCCCACCAACAGTGCACAAAGCTTCCCTTTTCCATACATCCTCGCCGGCACTTGCTTTTTGTGGATTTATCAATGGTGGCAATTGTGACAGGGGTGAGGTAATATCTTACTGTGGTTTTAATTTGCATTTCTCTGATAATGAGTGAGGTTGAGCATCTTTTCTTTTGTCTGTTGCCTATGCGTATGTCTCCTTTGGAGAAGTATCTATTTAGGTCCACTGCCCACTCTTTAATTGGATTGTTTATTTGGTGTTGAGTTGTAGAAGTTCTTTATAAATTTTGGATAGTAAACCCTTATTAGAGGTATCATTGGTGAATATGTTCTTACATTTGTAAGAACAAATTTAGTGGGTTGTTTTTTTCGTTTTCCTGATGGCTTCTTTTGCTGTGCAAGAAGCTTTTTGGTTTGATGTAGTCTCATTTGCTGTATGTGATGGCCTAGGAGTTTATGGTTTCAAGTCTTACATATAAGTCTTGAATCCATTTTGAGTTTCTTCTTGTATATGGTGTGAGAAGGTGGACTGGATTCATTTTTTGCACGTATCTGTCCAATTTTCCCAACACTATTTATTAAATAAACGACTTTACCCCATTGTATGTTCTTGTGTTCTCTGTTATACATTGATTCACCATACAGGCCTGGATTAATTTCTGGGATCTCTATTCTTTTCTGTTGATCTATGTGTCTGATTTCACGCCAGTACAATGCCGTTTTGATTACTATACCCTTACAGTTTAGTTTGTTACCAGGTATCATGATACCTTTTACCTTTATTCTCCTTCCTAGACATTGCTGTGGCTCTTTGAGGTCTTTTGTGATTCTATACACATTTTTATATTATTTGTTCTAGTCTATGAAAAACATCACAGGTATTTTGACAGGAACTGTGTTGAATCTATAGATTGCTTTGGATGGTATGGACATTTAATGATGTTAATTCTTCCTATCCATGAACATGACATATGCTTCTGTTTATTTGTAACTTCTTTAATTTCTTCCTTTAATGTCTTATAATTTCCCCAGTACAGATCTTTTACCTCCTTAGTTAAATTGATTCCTAGGTGTTATTTAGATATAATTTTAAACGAAATTGTTTTTCTTATTTCCTCTTTCGGGTAGTTCATTATAGGTGTATGAAATGCAAATGACTTCTGGCTATTTATTCTGAATTCATTCATCAGTTCTAGTTTTGTTTTTGTTTTTGGTGTACTGTTCGGGTGCTCTCTCTATAGTTTCATATCATCTTACATAGTATCAGTTTTACTTCTTCCTTTCCAGTTTGGATGACTTCTAGTCCTTCTCCTTGTCTGATTGCTGTGTCCAGGACTTCCAGCACTATGTTTAAAGAGCAATGAAAGTAGATATCCCTATCATGTTTCTGACCTTAAAGGAAACAATTTTAGTGTTTTCCCATTGAGTATGATGTGAGCTGTGGGTTTGTCCAACACGGCCTTTTTTTTTGTTAAGGTGGGTTCCCTCTATCTCCACTTTGCTAAGAGTTTTATCATGAATGGGTGCTGGATATTGTAAAATGCTTTTTCTGCATCTATTAATATGATCATATAATTTTTTATCTTTCATTTTGTTTATTGTGTTAATTCATTTACAAATATTACACCATCCTTGCATCCCAGGAATAAATCCCACTTAATCATGGTGTATGATTGTTTTAATGTTTCACTAAATTTGGTTTGCTAATATTTTGTTAAGGGTTTTTGTATCTACCTATGTCCATCAGGAATATTGGCCTATAATTTTTCTCTTTGTGGTGTCTTTATCTGGTTTTGAAATCAGGATAATGTTGTCCTCATAAAATGAAGTTGGGGGGGTCTTCTCTTAAATTTTTTATAATAGTTTTAGAAACATAGGTGTGTGCTAATCTTTGAATGTTTGGTAAAATGCACCTCTAAAGCCATTGGTCTGGGACATTTGTTTGTTGGAAGTTTTTTAAATTACTGATTAAGTTTTGTTATGTGTGAACAGTCTATCTAGATTTGCTGTTTCATTTTTAGTCTTAGAAGATTGTATGTTTCTAGAAATTTATCCATTTTTTCCAGATTGTCTAATTTCTTGGTATATAATTGACTGTAGTATTTTCTTAAAATCCTTCATATTCCTGTGGTGTCAGCTGTTACTTCTCTGTCATTTCTGATTTTAGTTATTTGGGTCTTTTGTTTTTCTTTCTTGGTGAGGCTGATTAAATGTTTATCAGTCTTGTTTATTTTTTCAAAGAACCAGCTCTTGGTTTCATTGACCTTCTGTATTTTATTTCAGCTCTATATGTTCTTTATACTCTTCCTTGTATTCACTTTAAGCTTTGTACATTGTTCTTCTAGTTTCTTTAGGTGTAAGTTTAGATTATCTATTTAAAATTTTTCTTACTTTGTGAGGTTGGCTTGTATTGCTATAAATTTCCCTCTTAGGACTGCTTTTGCTATGTCTCATAGAATTTCTGTTGTTGTGTGTTCATTTTCGTTTGTCTCAAGATAACTATTTTTCATTAAATTTATTTTGGCCCTGGCTGGTATGGCTCAGTTGACTGGAGAGCCACAGCCCATACACCAAAAAGTTGCTGGTTTCATTCCTGGCCAGGGCACATGCTTGAGTTGTGGGTTCTATCCCCAGTCTGGGCACATACAAAAGGTAACCCATTGATGTTTTTCTCTCACACTGATATTTCTCTCTCTCCTTTTCTCTCTCTGTACCTCTCCCCTTCCCTCCCTACTTTCTTTCCTCCCTCCCTAAAAAAACCAATGAGCCCTGGCTGGTGTGGCTCAGTGGATTGAGTGCAGGCCTGCAAATCAAAGGGTCACTGGTTCAATTCCCAG
>PVKM010023850.1:0-20838 GCA_004027735.1 Carollia perspicillata
GTATAATCTTCACATTCTCAAACTATTTTTCTTCTTCTAATTTTTCAGTCATTTTAAAACATAAAAAAATTCTTAGTTTGGTAGCCACATGAAAAGCAGTGGAGGACCCGATTTGGTATGTGGGTGTAGTTTGTAGAGCACTGCTCCAGGCCCTCTTTCCTTATAGAACTCACGTGTGTGTGAGTATCTTCAGTGTAATGCATTTACCCTATAATCAGCCTACATTTATTATAGAATTAGTGATATGGCTGAGCAAGACAGTTAGTTGGCATCAGTCAGAAGGGAAATAAGATGGGTCTAGTACATGGGCCCCCACATTCCTTACTTCATTGCAGTCTTCCTTCTCCTGTATAAATCACCCCTAACAAGACCTCATTCTACAAATAGTATATATGTACTGAAGACCCAGAAGAGTTATAGGGAAATCCATTTACTGTTTTTCTTTAGTGAGATATTTCACATATTCTATCTTTTTCCTCCTTGGTATTATCTATAGGAATATCTATCATAGAATAAAAGTTTCTATGTAAGACCCAGGCAATATGTCAGAGAGTTAGACCTGGCTTAATCAAAGTGTACGGTTATACAAGAAAATATTTAAGTTCCTAATAAAAGTAACGATTGTTCGTTACTTACTTTTAAAAGGGAATCTCACTGTTAAAATTACTTGTCTATTTTTAAGTGACTTTATTAAAAATAAGGCTCAGAAATGCCATCTGTTCTTCACTTCCCTGAAATTAACACTGCTTTCTATTGAGTTATGACAGCTAAGTTATGTGGTAAAATAATCGAGTTTTTAACAGAATGAAAACCTGACACATAAATGGCCCACACATAATTTGTGGTGCACAGAAAACCTAGTATTAGATATTATTCTTTAACTTCTGCGCTTCCAGGCTTCCTAAAAAGTGAAGTAACATCATTTAATATAAAAATCATATTTACTCTAATTTGTGGTTTTCAACTATACACCTAAGTGAAAAAGGATATTAAAGTGTTACATGTTTATAAGAACATGGGAAACTTTAAGACTGTAACTATAAGAAGAATTTTAAAATATGAGCTTCAGTAGGAAAAAACTAAGAAGACTTTTTGTGGTAGATTGTATGATTGTTAAAAACATTTGCTGTCCCTCCCTTTGGAAGTATTCTATACCCCATTTCCATAGACGTCAGTCTAGATTACAAAACTTGCTTTTGCCAATGAAATGTTAGGATCCAAGAAGAAGTAAGAACACATGCATGATTAATCAAAATCTCTTTTCCTTCTCCTAGTTCAGTGATAAGCAATATTAGCGAGGATCCTGTAGTAAAAATGACATGGAATATGTGTGCAGTCTTTTCTCAACTGACCTGCAATGTGGACCAGAAACGAAACTACTTTTGCTGTTGTAAGCCAATACAAGTTTGGGCTTGTTGTTGCAGCCTAACCTGCCGTACACTTATTTATACACATTCTACAAGTTAAAAGAGGTCTTACTACTGTTCATTTGTTTGTTTGTTTTTAAACAGCAGCTAAGTGAGTCAGTGTTATGGATATTGTATAAAGGCTACTGAAGGGTGTTCTTCATTAGCAAGTAATGTCATGGCCATTCTACAAGGATACAGCCACATAGTCTGTTCAGTCAGAGCATGAAAATTTTGACTAAAATGAGCAAATAAAGTGTACTCTGTCCATATAATGACCTATGCACTTTCTGAAGACAATTATATTAGTTAATAAAAAAAACAATCCACACTAGAGAATGAAAAGTACATATAGCTAAATGATAAAAGCATCTAAAGTATAATCATATCAACTAAAATATGATGTATATGTTTCTGATATTAAGTTCCAATGTTCCTCACTAAACACTGCAATTGTTTCTATTTTTATTTATTTATTTTTTGATTTGTTGCCTTTTTCACAACACCAGTTGGGGATCAGGCCTGCAACCCAGCCATGTGCCCTGACTGAGAATCAAACCGGTGACTCTTCAGTTTGCAAGCCAATGCTCATCCCACTGAACCACACCAGCCAGGCTCCGTGGTTGTTTTTAATTTGATTATTTGTTAGTACAGACTAGATTTCTCTCAACTTCTCATTAGGTTCTGTAGGAATATTTTACTGTTACACGTTATGACTTTCTATAAGTTTCCATGCTAGTATACCACTTTTTCCCCTTTTTTACCTATCTGCAGAAAATTCGGCATCTCTCCCTTTAGAATTGCTCAAAGTGAACCTTAAATTTAATGATTATCATCTATATTGAAGGTTGTTTTCTTTCCCAATTGCCAGATGCTACTTCTTATCACTGAGAAATAGCTTCTTTTTCGTAGACTGAGCCTCTGCTCAATACTGAAAGTGATAATGATGATGATATAATGGCTGCCATTTATTTAGACTCCACAAAATTCTAGGAATGATTTTATAAGAATTCGCTCATTTAAGCCTCACAAAACTATACAAAATAGTTGTTATTTTCACTTCACATTTAAGTAAACTGACAGGAAAATTCTCTTACATAAGACCATAAAACAAATTTCAAAGTCCATTGCTCTTCTCCTAAGCTGCATTATCTCCTCAGACTACTCCATGGGTCCGTCAGTCATCTATCTTTGTATTGTGCCTTGTATACGGAAGCAATAAGTAGACTCTAATGAGAATGCTTCTTTGAGAGGAAAATATTATTTGGTTTCTGAGCAGAAAAATATTACCTTCCCTGGGCAGAAACATGTCCATCATGGCATTTCTTGGATGAGACCATTAAACACCCTTCTGACTACATCAACCTTAAGTTTATTGTCATGCCCAGTATAATGCGAGGTGAACTATTCGTCGACAGGCCTGGGGAAGTGATGAATGAGCGGAAATAAAACTAGTCAGAGTTAAGTTCTGGCTTCCGAGAGGAGGCAGCAACTCAGCTCTACTTTATCCAACTGTTTATAACGGGGCTATCTCTGGTGAGGGAGGTAGAGAATCTCAGAGCAAAGTGACATGAGTTATAGAACTATGCCTCTATAACACCATTAAACTGGGTTGAAGAAAATCCCAGGTTATTGACAGGATGTGTGCAGATCAGTCTCCAATCTAAGGTTGAAGGAGCCAGAAAAATTTATGCCAGGATTAGTGAGACTCTGACCAAGAGAATGAGGCAGGGGCTCAAGGCCAACGGGGTATATTGAACCTCACTCAATAAACTAAATATAGGGTTAATGGTGAAGGCTAATGCTCAGTAGACATGCAAAAAACAATGATCCACACTCCGTGCACCTAGTATCAGGTTTAGAGCCATGAGACTAATTTCAGGGTGTGAATGACTCACTTGATGAGGTAAGATTCAGAATTTGTGGTGGGATGTAACTATAGGATGAGGATTTTGATTAGAAATTTTCAATCGGTCTTTTGCTAACTGCATGATTATTAGCAAGTTACTCAATTCCTCTGTGACTTGAGTTCCTCCATTGTAAATTATTAGTACTCACCTCATGAGTTTTCTTATGATAATTATGACATATAAAGTGTTTCTTATAGCAGTGCAAAAAAAAAGAGGGATGGAAATGACATTTTACTAGTTTATGGGTACTATACTAAACTAGTAAATAGCCTAAACTATTTACTAGTTTACTAGTAAATTACTAGTAAACTAAACTATTACTAGTTTAAGACTAAATAGCCGAAACTAAACCTGGAATGCCAAGAAGTTACAGAAGGTAAGTTACTAGAATGCCCTTCTTGAAACTATAATGATCTCAGGGGAAATAACAGAATTTTTTTTCTGGCCCCATAATCCCACAACTACCATTCCAATTTGAGTCCGACATTATATCTGTCAACTGGATATATTTACATACATAATGTGACTTGAATGATTTTATTATTTCTACCTTCCTGTTTGTATCTCCTTTTACTTACCAAATATAATTTATAGGGACACATCACCGTATGTATAAGTTTAAAACCTCTGTTACCTTCACATCCATGTCTAGTTTATTCCCAAATTCATTTTACATTTATAATACTTATCACATCTATTCTATTTTATTTATTTAAAGTTGACTTGCTAGTTACCATCCCAGTTGACTGTTATACTTTGTTACATATTTGATCTCTTTGTCTTTAAACCACTTCCTTATAATCCAAGACATTTTCCATTTTAATCCTATAAGAACACATATAATCAAGAATTTCCCTTACCTAAACATTATCAATAATTCTTAAATTCCTACAGAATGTAGTGTGTATGTTAACCTGGCATTTATGGTCTTGGCCTCAATAAACAATTTTACTCCTCTTTTTCTCTTTTCTGCATTTTATTTCCAAGCAAACTATTTTATTTCTGAGCACAATTTCTCTTGCTTTTTTTTATCTCTGTCTCTGCAAATACTATTCCTTCTCTCTGTCAGTGTCCAGTATCCATTAGATCTTTTTCATTCCTCAAGATCCAATTTAAATTATTTTATTTCTTTATCTTTTAATAGCCCTCATTGTTATAGTGTGCATCGTAGCTAACCATGCTCATGGTCCATTCACTTGAACTATACAAACATCCTGAGCAGAATTCTCGGGTCTTTGTACTTTAGAATGTATATCCTTTATGGAATTAAATGGTGCTCAGTAAATGTTGAACTAGTAAATGCACAAATAAACAAATATGCAAATTCAAGACATAGGAAGTGACATCATAATAATGCCTTGTTAAAAAATAGGTGATTTTGAGGGAGGCAAAGTTTCAAGGATAATTTTTCATGTCACAGCTTCATATTGTTTTATTCACTTGCCTGAGTATATTTATCACATAAGCTATTCTCCACATTAAGACAAGCTTTAAATAATCATATAAAAAACATATTGTCATGTTTTCTTGTCAAATATAAATTCTTTTTTATTTTCCTTGGTGTGGCACCCACACACCAATGACAAAAACTCTGATAAAACTGAAACTCAGAACTTCAGCATTTTAGAGGAAATTGAAAACTTTTCAGGAAAAAAAAATATAGTTCCCTGCAGCTAGGTTTTTGCCAATTATATATGTCAGTATTTTTTTTATCTGGATGGTTTGAGTGTTTTTGTTTAGAAACACTAAGATGTTATGAATTTAGGAATGAGTAGGAAGGAAGTATGTTTAATTAGCATACGCATGCTAACATCTGCTGAAGAGAGCACTGAGAATGCTCAGAATACCATACCCTTACAAAGAAGTGAAGGAAAAGGAAAGGAAATAAAAAATGGGAATACAGAAGGGGCAGAAAATGCAAGCCTTAGATCATCTATAGCAGGGATGAAATAATTTTAGGACTGCATAAATGCAACTTACCCCTTAACTGTTAAGGCGTTGAAATTACCGTATTTTTAGGACTATAAGATGCACTGGACCATAAGGCACACCTAGGTTTCAGAGAAGGAAAACAGGAAAACAATTGAAGCAAAAAATGTAAAATATTTAATAACCTGTGACCCCGTTCCACCACCCGCCACCCACAGTGAGCCAGGTAAGCTACATTCTGATTATAAGATGCACCCTCATTTTCCTCTCAAATTTGAGGGTGGAGTGCATCTTATAGTCCATCTTATACAGTACATTGAGACTTTTGAAGGCAACCTCAAGGCTGATGTGGCCCCCAGTGAAAATGAGTTTGACACCCCTGATCTATATAGCTTTTTGAAGCAAGTTCTATGCAGCAAGTTCTCTACAGAGTTAACCTTTATTTCAATTCAACAATGGCAAAAATAATAATTGTTATACTACAATTTGTTACACAGTTGATATTTGAGGTATAGTTATCCTAAACCCAGTAATTAGGAGACTAGCAGCATTTTATTGAAGTACTTTTGTATTTAAACATATGAAGTACATGAGTAAGGTGATAATCCCCAACCATACCAAAATCATTTATCCCAAAGCAGGGAAAGTAGCTTCTTGTAACTTCACACAATGTTTTGCTACTTTTTGTGATTTTTGAGAAAAAAATAGTACTGTTATTTGACTGTGAAATTTAAAGAAGTACTCTTACACAGATTCATTTATTTATAAAAGATTTATTGAACATTTGCAATCTGCAAAGCATAAGACAACAGACAAGTGTCTTATCCACATGGAGCTTACATGTAAGTGGAGAAAAAAGAAAAGAAGGAAGGAGACATTCATGGATTGTAATAAATACTCTGAAACAAATCAGCAGCCAATGTGACAGAGTAACCATGATGTCTGAAAAGCCATGGTTTTACAATAGATAGAGTGGTCGGAGAAGGCAAAAAAGTAATTTGGGACTTGAGGTACAGGGAGGAGCTAAACATGCTAAGAAAAAAGTAGACAGAGAAACACTGCAGACAAGAGAAAAACAAATGAGATACCATGCAGAAGAAATAGTTTGGTGCATCTAACATGAAAGGAGGCTAGTGTGTCTGTGGCCTGGAGAACAAGGGGGAGGGTAACATAAGGCAGGAATGGGGAGGGAGTCAGGAGGTAGTATATGCAATGCCTCACAGGTCCAGGAAGTGAGTTTATTTTTCCTGAGTTGAATAGGAAGCCATGACACTGCTTTAATCAAGTCAGTGAAAATTATTACCAGTCTAGTGCTGTGGAGAACATGGAATGGAAAAGGGTAGACATATGAACATAGAAAAGTTTTGGTAGTAATCCAGATGCAAGATGATGAGGGTTTAGAATTGAAGGTAGAAATGGAGAAAAGTAAACTGATTTAAGAAATATTATGGAGCTATAAGTGATAGCAATTGTTAATGGATTATAAATTGGAGAGGGGGTTGAAGAAAAGATAGAAATCAAGCATTCCTCTCAGGTTCTTAGTGGAGAGAATTTGGTGTATATGGCCCCAACTTATGAGATGGAAAATATTCAGAGATTAGTTTTTATTCTTCTTCTAATTATGTGGATTTTAATATCTGTGAGCCAATGAGACTCTAGGTTAGTAGGAGAGTGAAGCTTTTGGCTCTTCAAGACTCAAAAAACAGTTGATTATATAAATTTGGAATATTTCCAGAGGGCCTTCATAAGTTCATAACAGAGGAGAGGATAGATGCTTGCCAAAACCATTGAGAATAATCAGTTAAGTAAAAAATTAAGAGACCATAGGATCATGGATTCTAACAGAAGAAGACAAGTAGTCCATTGTGTCAAAGTTGTGGAAATGTAAGCATATGATAAAACAAATCTATTTCCAACAGACTGTAGTTTATTTTTATTAGTCAGCACAGTTGGAAAATAAGTTTTAAATCAACACATTTTTCTAGGATATCTAACTGGTTCCCCTTAACCCAATGCAAAATGATGAACTACTGCAATCCTTATTCATTCATTCATTCATTCGTTCATTTGATTAGTAAATAATTGGTTTTATAGGCTGGTTAGGCATTCTGGGAAATCCTTTCTTGTCTTCACTTATTTTTTTATTGTAGCCTAAGTGCATATATATATTTATATGCATATATGCAATTTGACACCAATCTTTTTATGAGTATCTTAATTTTTATTTGTACCATAAACTTCAGGCCAATAACTTCCTAGATCCAAATTCTCTTTCCATATCCTCTCACAGTGTTAGCAATCATCCCAGCCCCCTGTCATTTCCCAGGAAAACGGCATTTCATAACACTTCTCTTTCTCCTACTGTTGTTACAGGCATAAAATCACAGTCAGACTGAAATAGAGTTAGAAAAATAAAATCATTAAATTAAAACCTAATAAAATCAGGCTTTTTTTTTCTTCTAAACCTGTAATGCCAAGGAGCTCCTCTAAAACAAGAAAAAGGGAGGTGATCATACGGATAAAAACAAACAAAATGAACTAGTGATTTCATTAAACACATTGTTCTCATTTCTCTTTTTATAGCTTGGACTTTTCAATCATGTATTTGTAGATATTAGGAGATTGACCTAAAGCCATTGCAGAAATACAATGGCTATAGGTAGAATCTACTATAGAGGCGTAGAATCTACTATAGAGTCATAGAACCAAACATCATATTATGACTTTTAGTACAAGGTGTTACTTTAATGGCGCAGACCCTTTTCTATGTATATCAGGCCAATCCAAAATACATAAGGCATTGTCTTTACTGGGGCTTGGCCCTTTCTATCATATATGGTCCATGTATTGGCACAGCTTTCCAAGGATTGTACTAAATTCACATTCTACACGTTACTCTTGGGCATGGTGTTTATTGGTGATGTAATTATCCACCCAGACTCAACTCACCTAAACTGGAAAAGTTAAAGTTCCATGTTTTATACACTAAGAAAGAAAAAGAAATCCTTCTGGCTACCTGCTTCTGAAATTGTTATGCACATAATAAATGGTCTACAGTTCAAAATGCATACCTACTGTGCAGATTTTAACACAGAGTTCAGAGTTTTACTCTCACAATAATACTCATCACTTAACTGGGTAAGAAAAATGATATGAAAGCCTTCTCACCTGGAGTGACCATAAGACCTGAGGGGGATGGATACAGGTGATGCTAATAAAAGTAGGAAATCTCATATGGTGAAACATTCAAATGTAACACTAGGAAAGAATAAGATTTTTAAATACTTTTACTGTTATTGTTTTGTTGCTTTTACTCTTAATGGTCAAATTGGAGCTGCTTTTGGAATCAGCCTGATTTTAATTATCATTTTGAAGAATATGAGGCAATTTGTTTATTTAAGGTGACACATCTTAAGTGTGGAGTTTCTGGACTCCGAGCCTTCCCCCTCTGTGTGTTATACCTGGACAGATAGCATTACGTGATGTTGATATGAAATGAAAAGTACAGGTGGAGGCTATGATTCTTTTTCTTTTCCCCCCAAAGTTTGGATTTCTCCTTATTAGCATTGCAGCCTGTTGTGCTCACTTTTTGAAACAGAGATGAAAAACTGAGATAAAAAGAATAACAACAAAACACATAAAGCCATTACTACCAACACCATCAGCAAGCTCACTTCAGCTTTAGTATCTATTGACTGTAAAGAAAAAGATGAAAATTCTATTATGTTATATTGTAAGGATCTTGTTCAATGGTTTAAGGAAAGAACTATGGAGATTTTTAAAGCTTTTATTTTTGTCTTTTTAAAAGAATTCTGTTAAAATGGATTATTTTTGTGCTATTTATTTTATAGACATTTCTAGGTACTATTGCATATTTCTGGATAGTAGTTTAGTTGGCCACTTTACAACTGATGGACTCAAGCAGTGCTTCTTAAGTTTTAATGTGCACAGGACTCACTGATGGTTGCTTAGATATTGGATGAGGTAAAATGCATAAAACACGAGCTGTGAACCAACCTCCTTGAGGGCAAACATGGGGCTTCAATTCATTCCCAGCAACATCCCAGAGCAGAGACACTTATTGTTGCATCCGTCAGCCCAGAGCACAGCCGCTCATTCCAGGATCCAGGGAGAAGATGCTGGTTCACCTGCCAGCAGCCAGTGTGGTGCGACCTACTTAACCTGCCTGGGTCCAAGACAGGAGTGAGGGGTGCCATGTCAAAAGTCACATACAGCCTGGAAAGACAGGAAGTCTGGGGTGAAACAGTGCTGGCCAGGGCAGTGGTGTGACTGCCATGTCCTAGATCAGCAGCATGGGGGTTGTGACTACAGAATTTGTAGCTTTGCAGATTACCCAGTATCAGAGAATCCTTCAACACTTTATTTGTTTAATATATTTTGATTATGCTATTACAGTTGTTCATTTTTTTCTCCCACTTATTCCTCCCTGCCCTGCAACCCCCTCCCACAAGCATCCCCCTCTTTAATTCATGTCCATGAATCATATGTGTAAGTTCTTTGGCTTCTCCTTTTCCCATACTATCATTAACTTTCCCCTGTCTATTTTGTATCTACCATTTAAGCTTCTTATTTCCCATCCCTTTTCCCCCATCTCCCCACCCCCAGTGATCACCCTCTGTGTGATCTCCATTTCTGTGATTATGTTCCTTTCTAGTTGTTTGCTTAGTTCATTTTTGTTTTTAGGCTCGATTGTTGATAGTTGTGAGTTTGTTGTTGTTTTACTATTCATAGTTTTGATCTTCTTTTCCTTAGATAAGTCCCTTTAACATTTCATATAATAAGGGCTTGGTGATGATGAACTCATCCTTTAACTTGACCTTATCTGGGAAGCAATTTATCTGTTTTTCCATTCTAAATGATAGCTTTGCTGCACAGAGTAATCTTGGATGTAGGTCCTTGCCTTTCATGACTTTGGATACTTCTCTCCAGCCACTTCTTGTCTGCAGGGTTTCTTTGTGAGAAATCAGCTGATAGTCTAATGGGAACTCCTTTGTAGGTAACTGCCTCCTTTTCTCTTGTTGCTTTTAAGGTTCTCTCCTTATCTTCAATCTTGGGTAATGTAACTATGATGTGCGTTGGTGTGTGCATCCTTGGGTCCAACTTCTATGGGACTCTCTGAGCTTCCTGGACTTCCTAGAAGTCTATTTCCTTTGCCAGATTGGAAAAGTTCTCCTTCATTGTATTTTAAAATAAGTTTTCAATCTCTTGCTCTTCCTCTTCTCCTGCTGGCACCCCAATGATTCAGATGTTGGGGCATTTGAAATTGCCCTGTAGGTTCCTAAGCCTCTCCTCATTTTTAAAAATTCTTATTTCTTCATTCTGTTCTGGTTGAAACGTTATTTCTTCCTTCTGCTCCAAATCATTGATTTGAGTCCTAGTTTTCTTCTTGTCACTATTGTTTCCCTGTACATTTTCCTTCATTTCATTTTGTATATAGCCTTCACTTTTCCTCTATTTTCAACCATACTCAACTAATTCTATGAGCATCGTGATTACCAGTGTTTTGAACTGTGCATCTGATAGGTTGGCTATCTCTTCATTGCTTAGTTCTATTTTTGGAATTTTGATGTTCTTTCATTTGTGTCATAATTTGTTTTGTCTCGGGGCACCTGTTACATAGTAAAGGGCAGAGCCTTCGGTGTTCACCAGGGTGAGGCAACCCAGGTCACTGTGCTGTGGTGCTGTATGTGGGGGAGGGGTGAGAGAGGGAGCAATGCCACTTACTCGGCTCTCTGCTGGATTTCAGTCACTTTCCCTGCTACCAACAAGCAAATTGGGCCCTTCTGGTGCTGATTCCTGGGTGGGTGGTTTTGTGAATATTCCAGGACCCTGTGAGCCTCTCCAGCAAACTCTCCTGTGAGGCTGGGAGTTTCTCCCACCTCCACAACCCCCACAGGTATTTTCAGTTAGAGGTTTGAGGTTTTATTTTCCCGAAATGGAGCCCTGGGTTGTGAGGTCTATGTCACTCCCCAGTTGTTCCTCCCAGTTTATCTGCATGTAACCGTGGGACTGCCCACTCTGCCAGCCCCAACCTTGCCGCAAATCCTCTGTGCCTCAGCTGCCCATCTCTGCCTTTCCTACAGGTCTGGATGAATGTTTCTTCTTTAACTCATTGGTTTTTGGACTTCTATACAGTTTGATTTTTTGGCAGCTGTGGTTGTTTTTGCTTTTAAATATGTTGTTGTCCTTTTTTTTTATGGTGCGAGGAGGCAAAGTTTAGACTCCATCTTGGCTAGAAAGTGTTCCCTTCAACAGTTTAGACTAATGTGAAGGAAAAGTGAGTAAGAAATAACTCAAAAGGAAACTAAACATGTCAGCACACACAGAGTCACACATACACACACTCACACTTATAAGAAAAAAAATGATTCAGTGGAACCTGAGAGTCCACATTGCTAACAGTTCCTAAAGTGATAGGATACTGCTGGTTCATGAACCACAGTTTGAGAATCAAAAGGTTAAAAGACACTGAGGAGATAAGCTCCTATTTATCTCTCTGAGCAAGGCAGAGGCATGATGTATCCATGGAAAGAAAGTTTGAAAACTCATTTTTTTAAGTTTCAATGCACAAGAACTCCTTATTGCTTCATCTGGGTTAGTTAAAAACTTTATTGAAAAATTTCAGTAACAGAATATACTTTGCATTTATTAATATGATCATTTCTTTTCAATGTATGGATTTTATGTTTCCTATAGTAAACAAAGTTTGTAGTTGTTCTTACACTTTTTTAGAGTAGAAGAGCTTTTGGCTATTTCTGTGCCTAAATTGTTCAAATTTGTGGTGTCTTTCTTAACCAATAGTGCTCCTCTTTTCAGATTTATGTTTTGAGGCTTCCCAAATGATTAATCTGATCATATAACAAGACGGGAGAGGTTTTGGGCTGGCCACTTATTCATTGTAACATACATCTAACTTATTCAGCAAGTTAGAAGCAACAGGGATAAATCATTGGTTTCCACAAAAGATAAAGTGGCAGTAGCCATGGTAGAGATCAGAATCAGATGGAAAATTCTTTGGAATTATCATTTCTCCCTTCCCATCCTCTTCCAAATATTAGAATTTCCTGGTGAGAACATGCCTAGTTTAATTTGAAAAATTGGCCCAGATGGTTCTGATTTGCCACCTTCATTGCCCAAATTAAGAACTGCTGAAATAAATTAATGACATATTTTGGCTCACCTTTCATTTTGAGTTTTAAAGTCAAAGCCATAAAATTTCTTAAATTATTCTGTATACTTTTATATTTCATACAAACAACACTAAGTGTTAAAAATTTTCTCACAGGCTACAGAGGTAAAGAGTATTACACCAAAGCAGATTCCATTGCATAAGCCAGTGGTTCTCAACTTTCACTACAACCATAGAATAACTTGGGGGAATTAAAAGAAAAACAAACACCAAGGCATGATACCCACCAAAAACCAATTAAATCAAAGTCTATAGGCATGAAGCCTGGCTTCATTATTTGTAAAGGTCTCCAGGTAATTATATGCAACCAGAGTTGAGACCATTGTTACAGGCCAACGACCCAGAGACCCTGTGTCTATGGAGTTATCTAGAATAATTCATTTCTATATTACTAACTGTTGAGTATCAGAGTAATGAATTACAGAAACTTTCATTTTTCTCATGGATTCCAATACTTATTTCTTCCTGATTGTATAAGATCCATGGTCTATTAACTAATACATCAATATATTTTGCCTTTTCTGAGAAAAATTTGTACTTATAATAGCATGGACTATATATTTACTCATCTCAACAGATGTCTCAAGGTACATAGACCTGACTGACCTCAATTTAATGAATTTGCTGCTAATGGCATTTGAGTGCCTAGTGTACTATTAGGTCCTTTTCCTTAACAACATGAACAGTTTGGGTTTTTGTTTGTTTCCAATCCAATTATATGTTTTTAAAAAGGTCACATAAAAATAAATCATGGGAAGGGGGCTTGGGAGAATGAGTGAGAAAGGTGAGAGTATTAAGAAATACAAATTCCCAGTTATAAAAATAGTCATGGGAATGAAAACTCCAGCAGAGGGAATACAGTCAATGATACTGTAATGACTATGTATGGTGCCAGATGGGTGCTAGGCTTATTGGGGAGATCACTTTGTCAGGTATGTAAGTGTCTACTCAATACGTTGTACACCTGAAACTAATATAATATTGTATGTCAGCTGTAACTGTAAATAAATAAATAATTTTAAAAATAAATCTGTTAAGGCCATAGAAGAAACAATTCCTGGATCAACGCATCCTCTTATCCTCCTGGCTCCTTGAATGACACCGTAAGTGGGTTTTAAAATAACCAGGAATAATTTACATGAAATCACATTTGCCCTTTTTAGTGTGTAGTACTGAGAGACAATTCTCCATGGGTTCTCACATTTCTGCATATCTTTAGAGCAGAGGCACTGACCGCCCTTTCTTTGGGTCTATCTTTCAAAGATGTTTGTAAAGCAAGCAGCCTTGGAAGATGGAGTGTTTCCCACTGGAACAAGGCAAAGGCATTGTATGACTCACCAAATCAAGTTTTTCAAGGCTTTATGTGCAAATTCATATTAGTGTCTCAGCAGTCAAGGAAAAAATGTTACTTCAACTTTCCACCACCAAGAGGGCCAATCCCTTATCAGAGGGCTTCAGGATTAGTGTGAGTATGTGCCTGCCTGGGCATTCTATTTGGTTCTTTATATTGGTTAAGCCACAAATCAATCTTGTTTGCATGGGGTCCAAATCAAGAGGCTGTATTTGAAATCATCCAGGAAGCTGCAGCACACTCCATGTGTTTGGGGGGCTCCACTCCCCTAATGACCCCTTTGAGTCACAAATCTCTGTGACTAATGACTTTGCCTATTGCAGCCTCTGTCAAAGGAAGGCAACCTCTACTCAGGGGAGCCCATTATGGTCTGGACTTGATGCCTACATGACACAGTTACCACATTTTCTGAGAAGCAACTGTTGTTAGCTTGCTACTGGGCTCTTGTCAAAACTGAAATGACCCATGGAGGCCTTGTGATGACACTCCTGCCTGATATTTCCATTTGAGTGGATATCAACTTGCACTCAACTAACAAGGTGGAAAGGCCCCAGCCAGTCTTGCATTGCAAATAGCATATTTAAGAGCATAGCTGGCCTCAGAGGCATCTCGGCTTTACAGAAATAAGTGATATCTCTTCCTCTGTGAGAAAAAAAGAATGTTTTTGATTGTTGTTCAAGTATCCTACATTCCTCCTTGTAAAGAAAACCACTGGTTCCAACAGGCTTCCCATTTACAGAGGCTTCGTAAAAGCCAGGCAGGTTCACTGATGGCTCAGGTAAGCCAAAACATGATGTCCTTTGGGCTGCAGCAGCCATCCAACTTCTGCATCAGATAGGAATAATTAATAATGGATGTGGTCACTCCACTTGGTGGACAGAATTCAAAGCCATTCTTACAGCCTTCTCTGGCCACTATTTCCTTCAATGAACGTTGCTACGTTTTCACTGACTTAGTGATGATGGTCTAGCTGTTATAGAAAACCACAAACTGACAAACTAAACATATCCATGTTTGGAGTTGTGAACTAACTGTATGGTTTGCTCATGTTCATGGTAAGATCCCATTCTCTGATGAGACTGAGTAGGATGAAATTGCTGATCAAGCTTGCCCAACTCAGATTGCTGCCGTTGTTGCCCAGGTCTGTCACTATACCAGACATGGCAACATGTCCATTATCATAGACTGGAAACAAAGCAAAGGATTGTACGTCTGTGCTGTAGAAAACCAATGCACATTAGAATTGTGACTCCTGACAAAGTTGACCTATATCCTCATAGTGAGGGAGGCCATATTGCTTGGAGCATGACTTCCACTCTTTCCCAGCAAATTGACTATCTCAGCAGCTTTCACTGCTTGTATGGGCTATCAGTGCTAGCTCACTGCTGTCATCATTTTTTCAGGTCACTGTGTTGCTCTTTCAGTCCAATCCGCAAACTCTGGCCACATTGTCGTGTCCCTTGGTCCTAATCTGTGCCATGTCTGCAGCTTTCTGAATCAGCTGCAGTCTGATAGTTTACTCGACAAAGCTGATGAACCTGTGTGCTCTGTATTATCTGCAGGTATCTGATTGAATATTAAAAGGGTCTTCAAAGATTACCTTAAAATATTTCTGACTCTACTTTCTTCACTTCTTCCTAGGAAGGTTTAGTCACTAAACGTGGCTGTCCTCAGAAAGGAACCATCACCCTAAGACACTTCCTGGGTAAGAATCGGGAGGAAGGGGTAAAGATTATATAAACCTATTTTGAAAATTCAATATTTTGCCCTGACCATTCATTCCTGGGCATGATTCTTGTTTCTTTTCCCTGATAGCAAGTTATAAAAACTTTCTGTTCTACTTTCAGAGTGGCACCCTGGCCAAATGTGGCTCTAGGGGATTCTAACTTAATTTTGGTTCAGCTACCTAGATTCTCTTGTTAAATTGACACGACCCTGTATCATAAGCATGATGACTATGTTGTCGGTGATACTTCTCTCCAAGTCCCGCTATGGCACACATACTAAAAGTGGGAGAATTATTGTCTCTTCATCAGTTTTGCAAAAATGTCCTATCCTGCTTGTACTTTACCCTTCTGGGGTAAAAAAATACTGGGTAAAAAGAGAAGACGATGGCAAAAAAGATAAAGTTGTAACTACTGGAATAAGAAATACCAGTTGTGGGGTGGAAGAGGGAAAGCAACCTTGGTACCTTTGGAGAAAGCAGCTCAAACCCCAGGAGTTATGAGGGGGAGAGCAATGCTAATGGTTTCTGTATTTCAGTATCTTTCAGAACTCATGGAAAGGTTCTGGTGAGGCCTTCCTAAGCTGCTGCAAGCACCTTCAATGTAACCGATTGTTGGGTCTGCCAAATCCCTGTTGGATGGCTTTGACACAATTTAACCATCAGGCCCTGCAACCTTAAAAAGTATTAGAAACTACATGAGTTGTCACCAGTCCCTATACTTCCCCCACAGAACTCCTGTTATCTTTCCTATTTTCCTTATTGTAGCCTTTACTTGGTCATTCTGCAAGATGTATAAATGCCAGCAGTCTGGAGATGTAGACAAATATGAGAGGTTGGACTTAGTACCTTCAGATAGTACCTCCCAAAATAAGAACTAGCTTCAATTATTGAAGTTGAACTAGGAATCCTATGGCACACCAGCCAGACAGTTAGGAAGTCAACTTGGAGGCATTAGAGTTGACTAACTGGCATATACTATTCATTCAGCACCTCTAAAAATTTGTAGTAAAGAATTGTTACAGAGGTAAATTACACTCATAATATCGACCACATGGCATTTCAGTCTTTAAATGCTTTCTAAATCAGTAGATATTGTACTATGTAAAGTCTAGAGCTTAAATTATTTTCTGTTTTAATTTTTGAAAAATTGATAATACATTTTAATGTGTATATGATACCTCTCATGTATAAACATGACAAAGAATATAGATATGCTATATATTATATTTTAAGATTGATTTAAATACATAGTCTCATGGTCCTTAAAATACTCAGATTATTTGTATTTTGGTAGTATTATGTGAGTGGGATTCTGCAGAGGTATAACATTCAAGGAGTAAAATTATTAACAGTTCATTTTTTGTTATTTTCCTACATAAAATACTTCCTTCAAGCCATTGAAGATATTTTAATAACTTCGAATTCACTTCCTCTGTGAAGTGGCTAATCAGCAAGCACTTCAAGTGTAATTTAATGAAAGGCAAAAAAAAGTTAAAGAATTTATTAAACCTAGTATTTTAAAGTCTTTACAAAATCCTCATGTTGGACCAGCTGGCTCAAATGAGTAATGCTAAGACATAAGTTTTATCAAATATACATTCGCAATTAGAATGTAAAAATGCCAGAACTTAAAAAAAATTGTGGTCATGATTGTCACTTTCAACTTGAACTGATAGAGTGGATAGCAACAAGGAATGGAGCATAGAAATTATTTTCAAAAGAGCAGGACAAAATGAGTTGCCATGTGAGCCCTTAGAGTTTGCACCACCTCTTACACCACCGTTACTGTGCTCCTGAGCATGTTATCCAATGATACACTAATTGGCAAATAAAAATTACATGAGGAAGACTAGCATGTTTTGAAAGTAGCCTGAAAATAAAAATCAGTCCTCTGATCTCAAACCAAAATGAAGTAATAAAAATAAAGGGTGATATCTACATTTATTAAGACATTGAAATCTGGGGAATCCTAAGTGAATTTATCTTCATCCTTTATTAACTATGCATAATGTTAAATCAAGTGATAGTAGACATTCTTTAATTTACAAATACTCATTAACAAATATTTAATTAAGCTCCTACTATGTTCTGGGTCTATTATATGCAGTGGACATATGTCATCTCACTTTATTCTCATGTAAACTTATGGAAAAGTAGTATTATTATGCCCATTTTATAGATGAAAGACTGGAGAAAGTAAAGATGTGATTTGCCCTGGGTCACCAATTTATTAATGGGTTTGGCTGGCAGTCTACAGGTCCCTCTTAAAGATTTTAGCCATTGACCTTGTTCAGACATAGTATTTAACCTAATCACCATGATATACATATGAATGCACATAGTAATCCTCATTTTATAGATAAGAAAGTGGGGTTTGAAAATATTATATAACCCTGTTGGTTTTGGATTCAAACAGACTTGGATTTTAATCTCAGTGATATCTCTCAGTATAACTCATCAAATTAACTAATTATCCAGCTTCAAAATCCTCACTGTAAAATACTGGTAAGTTTATGTACTTAGGAGGAGAATTTTAAGAATTAGAAGTTCTGTATATTTAAAGAACTAATTCCAGTTCCTCACACATAAATGCTTCTTGTAATTGCTAATTATTGTAAGCTTGCCAAGGTCCTCTATAATAGGTCTCCTAGATGTGATTTGGATATCTGACCATTTGCAGTATTTCTACTCTACCACTTTAGTCCTGAAACATATCCTAGATACTGAATTTATCAAAGGTAACTCGACTGGGATCAATAATGTAGATATTGAGAAGAAATAGTAGATGTCTGTTTAGTATGCTCAAATTAAGACTGCAGCAAGCAGCATGGAAAAATGTTTCAAAGGGTATTGCCGTGCAATCTCAATACATATGGCTTTAAGCAATAATTAAAAGGCAACCCATGGTTGGCAATCAGTGGCCAAAGAGTGCAGTGGTTAATTTCTGCAGAGATTTGATATACTCTTGAGACTAAAAACACAGAGTTACAAACAAGCTATTTTAAGATGTTATCTTTTAATTTAAATAAATCAAGAACAAGTTTTTAAGTGTGTGCAATATGGAAGGCACTACTGGTCATATACTTGAATTTATAACCATGCCTTTCTAAGCCACTATAAATAAATATAAGTTCATCATCATGTAATTATTTTAAGAAATGCAGAACAACACAGCATATTCACTCTATAACCTCAATTTACCAACACCACTCTCACAATTGTTTAATGCTACTCTATCCTAAAGTTGATCAGACATAAAATAAATATATATTGTAGTAGATCTCTCCTCCTGGAATGTCAGAACAGTGAAACTATCCCAAAGTCTTTTGATCTCTCAGTCCCCCACCACTTCCAAAGGCCTATTCACATAAGAAATACCCACATTTAATTTTGTTTCCCTTCTATTATTAGTATGTAGATTTAGTGAGGAAAAAAAGAAGAGCTAATAGTTAAGATTGCTTTGGCTCCTGTTACAGAGTAATCCTTATCTAGGAAAAAACATGTCTACACATACAGATGTCTACCTCACAGGAATTCTATCTTGGGATTTGGAGTCATAGTCACAGAGTAACAGTAACTTTGATGCATTGTCTTCGGTGAATGTGTTTTCCTTTGTTGAATATATTTCCATTTATGCTATAAAGATGATGATTTTAAAAGTATTGACATGTTGTTCCAAGTCCTTCTGAGCCAAGTGTCATATTAATATAAATCTTTTAATGCTTTGCTAAAAGCTATATGAAAAATTAGAATATCACAAGGCTATCTTGAATTTCATTCAAAAACAGGTGAGTCACCTTAGACATAAGAATATGTCATTGTCGCATAATCACATGTGATAAAGAGTAAGGGCAAAACTATTATATGACATTCAATAATTGTGTTGGGAACAACAGAAATAGCAACTTCTCACAGGGGTGCTGGCTCTTTTTAGTCCTTAACCCTCACTTACTACCTTAGGTGTTCATATTTAGTGATTAAAAGTCCTTATTTTCTGTTCCTTACATGAGGGTGCATGCCTTGGAACCAGATGAAAATGTAATCTAATATATGAAATCTAAATAAAACTAAGCAAAGTTTTCCTGAAATTATAGATTATAAATATTTTCCTTTTAAAAAAGAATGACAAATGAAGTAAAATGTATAAGATGTTATAAATCTTAAATGTTAACTTTTATACTGATATTTCTTTAGGTATAATTATACCCTTAAATCTTTTTATTTGTGGTCAGTAACCTCTGTTTGTGTGTTTTCTTATTGTCAAATTTAACTATTATGCTTTAAGCTACATGGAATCATATCCTATAGCCAGGTTTCCTGTGCTTTACCATTAGGCTATTTTTTTTACACTAAAAAATAAAACAATTAGTTGCTATATTTGAATTTAGGGAATTATTCTAGTAACTGCTTGTTACAAAGATGAAGTAATTATTACTGGATTGAACCTTCAGTTTTTCTGTAAGAGAGAAGAAAGCATATGCCCAAAAAGTGGTGAAATAGCAGTCCTTGAATCTGGAAACCAACTCTAGTCTTCATGTTTATCCTGTTTCTTGCCAGCCAGTCAAAATGAATTGTAGTGGCTGTAATAAGGAGGAATACATGAGGCCTAACTGACTGGTATTTATTCAAGCATTTTTTGAAAAATTAGATTTCAAATCTGCCCTCTACTACTTAAAATTTAATTACTTTCACTCATAGTGGGCTTGGTCAACATGATGAACAGTTCACGCTATAGACAAGGACAAAATAAACTGGTCTCTTGCCAAAACTTGAAGGTCAATCATCCACAGACTGGCCAAAAGGAGTTTAATCTCTTCTGAGGTAGGTATCTTAGCCTCTCCTTACTAGAGGGACTCCAAGGCAAGTCACACCACACCATCAGTCAAGTGAAGTTAGAATACTTGTTTTGGTAGGCATTGTATATAATCCACATGTCCTCTTTCAAAGAAATGTAAGATTACACTTCTCTAACCTCCTTGAAATTAGGCATGTCCATGCACTTGCTTTGGCCAATGAAATATGAGCAGAAGTAATGTATGCCTTTCCAAGGTAGAAGCTTCATGAGTCAATTTGTGATGTGCCATTCTCTCCTCCACTTACCGCAATGATTGTGGCATTGTGAGTTGAGATGGAGTTTCTGTGAGCTGGGGCCTCTGGAATTACTCTGATGAGCAGATCCCTCTTGCAGATCTGCTTTTTCATGTACCCTGAGCAATATGTCCAGACACTGAGTTTTGGGGATTGCTAGTTACTGCAGCAAAACCTAGTCCATTTTAATGGATTCACAAGCCATCCTCTATTTGGGA